>CM064329.1:38487050-38547050 GCA_032595735.1 Pelochelys cantorii | reverse complement strand
TTTTAAAGGGAAACCCTTTTTGTTTTGTAAGTCTCCTGTCAAAATTATGAAGCTTTAATATGTCAGTGCAATCTATTGAAATGGAAAGAATCATTTAGATGTATTTTTCTTTAGAGAGTCATATTTTCCAGTGACTTGGCTATACCCCTGGGCAAGTCTAGCTATGCTTAAAATATTTAAATTAGGGTGTCTGATAAGACTGCTTGGAAATTCTATTTCCATATATGTTTTCTCTTTTTTCTAAGAGGTAACATTTAAATCATGTTTACAAGAAAAAATAATACTGAGACTACCACATATTTTTCTTTATAGGCATTCTCCCTCCTCCACCCACCAATCTCATAATGTAATGTCAACAGAGTGAATTTTCATGCTATGGGTCAGAACCTACAGCAGTCAAGAGTCTTTGGGTGAATAGCAGCAAGCTTCTGGCTTGTAAAATGAAGTGTTCTCTCTTCAAAGCACCCTGCCTCTCTTGGGATGAAAACTTGAGGCAGGTTTTTCTATCTGGCCTCATTCATCTAGTGTACTCCACCGGATTGTTGGCAGTTCTAAACAGTAAGGGTTTTTAAAGACCTTATTGCTCTAAAGAGACCTATTTGTATTAAAAGTAAAGAGAAGTGAAATGGAACAAATCCCAAAGTAAAAAATAATTCTTACTAAAACATGAGAATTGCAAAAATAAACAATTTTTAATACCTTTAAAATACCTGAGGGTCAAAATACAGCTTAGTTTCATTAGGAAATAGTTTTCTCTTGCTGATCTTATCTTTCAAAATCTTTTCAGATGCTAAAGCCCCAAAACATCCAGGCAAATAGTAATAGACTTTTTTCTCTTATTGTTCTTCCAAGTTTTGCATTAATCTAGTACTTTTGGATTATTATCAATGTTCTACAATTCATGTTTAACTCAGGATTTTAAAGTAAAGTTTCCATATTGTGGCAACACTGAAATCAATCAATGAAGACTTAAATACAAAATCAATTGAAAAGAAAAGTTACAGTTCTGAATTAGTGTGGTCTGTCCTTTAGTCCTTACCCAGTAGTTCCTCTTTCTTTGCGTAATTGTTTTTCTATACTAGTTTGCCAAAAGGAGTTCAGCATGACTGTTTAACCAGCAATGTGATTTTTACACTGAGGATTACATAAATAGTAGTAATATAGACATATGACATAGCATGCTTTAGAAACTAAACCAGTTGGTCAGGGTTTTACTCTTCAGTAACTGTTGAAGTATAAGGTAACAAACACTGTAAAAGATTTTGCTCACAGATTTCATCAGTAGACCACATAAACATTGTATTGATTCCTGTTGAGCAGATGAGATGTTAAAATCTGAATGACATGACTTCTATAAGAGAATTAAGAGCTCAAATATGTATATAGTTCCTGTGTTTATCAATACTGATCTTTAGAACAGGAAGGAAATTATACTGGTATTTTTCCTGTCCTGTGTGATATTTGTATTAGTTTGATGCAGGAGAAATGAAGAAAGCCACTAGTTCATGTCTGATTGATACAATTATCAATTCTCTTCAACTGTTTTTGATTACAAATGTACAGAAGTTCAAGAAGGAATAAAACATGCAATATATTGGTAATATATATATATTTTTTAAGCAAATCAATATTTTTACTTACATAGCACTTTCATCATTATAGTACTTTAAAATATTAGGTAATGAAATAATTTATTTAACCTTGTCAGGAAAGCTAGAAAATACCTATAGCAAAGAATAACTTGTCCATTCATGCAAAACAAAATAAAATAAGATTAAAAGTACCAGAAAATTAGTCTGCTTCAAAAAGTATTAAGTTTTTCCTATCCCTGGGGCTTTACAAACATGCTAATTGTTGTGTTCTGCTCATGTAAATGTTTCTGCTTAAAGTAAGGATGATTTTTCTCCTAATGACGAACTTGCACTGTTTGGGGGGGAAGGGGGTTTGAGGGCTAAATAACATACTGTAATGAATCCTCCTTTTGGGTAGCACATGCTTCAGTTCTGAATGCCCAGAAATGCTTCACAAATGTGCTAGGCTGCCTAGCAATGGGAATTTTCTAATTCTGGCTAGCTTGAAAAAGTAAATAGAACTATTGAGCATAAGGCTGCTTCCAGTATAAGAAAACAATATCCCAAACTAACACTTACATTTAGCCCCATTACAAATTCCTCCTTCATAACCAGCAAGTTGCAAAACCTATAATATTGGTCTCTCAAAATAGGTTTATACAGGGACATGTTGTATGTGTGTTTTACATTCGCATTTGTACAAAACAGTTCATACACTGTGTCTCAGTGCTTTTTAGAGCAATGAACTGCATATATTGGAGGGATTATGTAGGCAAACACGTTGGCCATTATGCTATTAGCAGTAATTTACATACTAAAACATTCTCATTTGCTTATGGCTGTACATATGTGTATAAGGTGCTTGTATACCTGTATGAAAAGTGGTGCATTTTTTAATAAAAAACTGTCAACATTCTTAGTCCCTGAAAAAAATCTGCTGAGGCAGCACTGGAACAGTCTTTTTCTGGGCTATTGCCAAATTTTCAGAATCCCTTCTACCTCCTCCCTCCAAAGAAAGCGCCTTTTCAAAAATTGAACTCCACAGAATCCATAAAAAGGAAATATATGGAGACTGAGTTTGTGTGGAAGTGATAGGCGGCAGCACTTTTAAAGTTAGAAGTCTCTTGGTTTTCTGTTACAAACCTGTTTTGTTTTTTTTTAATTGGTAACTTAGGCATTAAAATTCACTTGAAGCTGAAACTTGGCAATGTAAGTTATCAGTCTTTGAGTAGAGTCTTTTGTCGGGAAAAAATGTTGAACTCTATCTGGATAGTTTTAGTCATAAGCAAAAAGCACTTTTACTAGTTTTCTGCTCTGTATGTGTACTCCCCAAATAAAATAAAACATTTCAGTTGAGTTTTTTGATATATTTATTAGTTTTCTTTTCTGTAACATAACAAAGTAATACTCAAACTGAGACATAAGTTTAATAAGCAACCAGGAACTTCAATAGATTTGCTTTGGATAAGTCCTCAAATGTTCAGATGCATATCCAATTTATCTGAAACTTTTTGCGGCTCTAAATAAGCTATTCTTCTTGGGTCTAAATTGTAGGTCTTTCCTTAGCTTTCTCTACATATAAGCTTTGTATTTATGCATAAAGATTTGGTGGGGTGGCTGGCGGCTCTTCTCCCAATGTCTCCTTTTCAGCAGGGAAGCCCAAGGTCTTCCTTGACTTGCAAAGCAGCCAGGCAAAACAATTATGGCACTTTTTCACTAGACAACCTGTTCTTAATTCAAAATTTACTTCTGGGGGCCACATTGTGTTGCATAACACATGTGATTTGGATTAAATGGCTCTAAAAATACTGTAGTTGGATCAGAGTTGGAGTCTGCCAACGAAAGAGGTGTGCGTCTGGGTGTGGAAGAGAGAAGTATGGGTGTAGAATTCTGAAGAGGAAAATCTGGTGGAGTCACAGAGTTGGTGTGTTTTTCAGTAACACACCAAGTAAAAGGAAACAGGCCAGGAATGCCAGGAGCCTCAGTCAAGATAACTCATACTTCCCCCCCCCCCATAACCCACTGACTGAGAATTTTACAAGGGAGATTCCATCCCACGTAGCATTAAGGGCATATCTACACTATGAGGTAAGGTTGACTCTAATACGGTCAATTTCCCACCACCTGATGTTGTGAAGTCAAAGGTCTGTGTCATCACTGTGGGGAAGAATCAAATGTAGTCCAAAGTAGCGCATGCCCATTAACAAGACTTTATCCACTCAGACAGTGAGGCACCATGGGGAGTTTTGCATTCTGGACTATACTCATGATGTCCACTGGGTCCAAAACGCTGCAGCAGATGGTGAGGGGTTCATGTCGCCAGCATCGGAGAATGCATTAATCTACTCTCTCCCTCCTTGTGTGACATCAGCAGAAGGCAGTCTCCTTGCGCCTTTTTGTGTCCTGGTTGCCCATGCAGATGCCATTGCAGTGCAAGCATGGAGCCCAGTTTGCAGGAAAAAATCATCATGCTCGTGTGTGTCATGGTGCACCTCATGGTGCTGTACTTTGAGAGTGTCCACATGGCACTCTGCCATGAAGAGGATGAGGATGAAGCTCGGCGTGGCATGGAGGCCCTGCTCAAGCAAAGCCTGGCACTCATGCCAGTGCACCTGCCAGTCAATCCTCTGGACACAGTGGAACGCCTGTTCTGGCACCATGAGACAAGCTCAGACTAGTGGGACCTCATTTTGATGCAAAGATGGGACAGTCAGCAGTGGCTGCAGAACTTCCACATTGGAAGGCCACATTCTTGGAATTGTGCAAATGGCTTTCCCTTGCCCTGAGACACCAAGATACCCGAATGAGTCCTACTCTGAGCATGGAAAAGCAGATGGCAATACCCCTATGGAAGCTTGACACTACAGCCAGCCTCCACTTAGTTGGGAATCAGTTCGGGTTGGGAAAAATCTATGGTCAGGGCTATTGTCACACAAGTAGCCAAGGCCATCAATAATATTATGCTACTGAGGATAGGGACTCTGGGAAACGTGAACACCATCGTGGATGGCTTTGCTGAGGTGGGCTTTCCTAACTGCAGTGGTGCCATAAATGTCACATACATCCCCATCTTGGCCCCCAAACACATTGCCATGGAGTATGCTCATGGATCACAAGGGTTGTTTCACCAACACCAATGTGGGATGACTGGGAAAGGTGCATGATGGCCCGCATCTTTTAGAACTCGTGCTTCTTCCAAAAGATGCATGCTGGAACTTTTTTTCCTGACCAGAACATTAGAGTCAGAGAGGTGGACATGCCAATAGTGAACCTGGGCACCTCAGGCTATCTCTTGTTCACGGGCAGCCTAGACTACAGCAAGGAAAAGTTCAATAACAGGCTGAACAAGTGCAGAATGGTCATAGAATGTGCCTGTGGACATTTAAAGGGGAGGTTCAGGAGTCTCCTCACCCAGTTGGACTTCAGCGAATGCAACATTCCTTTTGTGGTGGCAGCATGTTGTGTGCTCCATAGCCTGTGTGAGAACAAGGGGGCAACTTACCTAACAGGGTAAGGGGGTTGAGGCAGAGCACCCAGTCAGAGAGTTTGAGCTGCTGGACACCAGCGTGATCAGGAGAGCATAGCCAGGGGCAGTGCAAATCAGAGGGGCCTTGAAAGATGGTTTTATGCCAGGCCTCTTTTGAGACTGACAGTGGCTTTCCACAAGTTGCCCCTGCATTCCCTGTCTCCCTTAAATCCCCCACCCCCTCCTGCAGTTCAACCAATAAAAAGACAATTGTTTAATGAACATGAATGTTTAGTAGGGGAAAACAACAGGGAAGTCCAAGAACTGGGAACTGGAATGGGGGAGGGGGCTCAGGAACCAGAGTGGGACTGCCTTCTGCCTCCCAGGGGTCTGGAGGCTCCTGCTCCCCTTGAGTTTCACCCCGTTTGTCCTGGGGCCTCGGCAGCCCCTGAAGACCTGGGGGTTGGAAGCCACGGGGGTGGAGGAGGGACCAGGAGTATCATCAGGGTGGGCAGGGTTTTGGATGGTGGCCCTTTCTAGGCACATTGCCACACGCTCCATGACAGTGGACAGGAAGGAAAACATTCTCTCATGCTACCACGCCAACTGCTCCTTGGCGGTCCTCCTCTCCTGTCACTCTGCCTGGATCTCTGCCACAAGGGTGTGCATGCAATCCATTTGCTCCCTGAACAACTGCTCCCTCGTGCATTTGCACCTGTGGCTATGAGCCAGGTGGGCACATGCTGTAGGACAGAGGTGGGGAACCTTTTTTAAGTCGGGGGCCACTGACCCACAGAAAAATCAGTTGGGGGCTGCATACAAGGGAGAAGCAAAACAAAAATTCTCACTGATGTGGCCCCCAAATGAGGAGAAAAACACTCCCCACATTCCTCTTACAAACCAGAGCCTAGGGGAGCCCGGCCTAGTAGATTTTGTGCACTGTGGTAGAGTAGTGAGAGGGGCTAGAATGCCAGCATGGGCTCCCCAATGCTGGGGGGAGCCCTGAGTCTCAGGGGCCAGATCCAGGTAAGCCAGGCCTGAGGTTCCCCACCCCTGCTGTAGGAGGTGTAGGATGCACTGAGCTGGCTGCTGTCTCAGCTGCAAAGAAAAGTTACAAGGGCATTTTTTACAGCAGATACATTGTGTTAAGCCTACTCCTAATCTGTTAGCCTACACTGAAGGTCTCTTTAAAAACAATGGAGATGTGTTCCATGCAAGGCTAAAAGTTTGTTTTAAAGCAGGCACTTTATAGCAGGTGCCCAGGTGTCTCAGGGGAGCATCAGGACACACGGTCCAGACGCAGGCAGTCATGTTAAGGGGCCAGCAGGGGCCGGAGCCTGCAGCTGGGAGGGGGCAACTGTGTCTGGCACACACAGCTTCCTGGGACAGTGCTACTTTTCCAGCCTGCGAGAGTGAGGAACTGTTTCCCAGCCTGTAGGCTGGAAGGGGGGGAAGAGGCAAGTCAGCTTACCACTATGTTTGGCACATTCTGGGTCCATCACATACAGCCTCCTCGGGACATTGGTTTCTTACCTTCCCGCAGGTTGTGTGACCAGCGCTTGTGGCCTCCAGGGGAGAGTGCTAATAGGTTCCCCTCCTCCTTCTTACAGGTTGCCATGCAAGATATCCGTTTTCTCTGAATCACACTGAGTGATCGGGAGCATATGCTGACTGAATGTGGCCATAAACCTGGGCCTAATGCTGCATTGCTTTGTGGTTCCATGATGCCAGATCACTTACTGGTGGCTTAGCATGGGAAGGTGTCCTACCGCGGGGGACAGCATGAGGATGACTTAAGGCTGGACCCTCCAAAAACCTTGTGAGAAGGAGCAAAGAGTTCCTATGTGAGAACTTCAGGGGGCTGTGAGCACAAGACTCCCACTCCATCTACAGACACATGAACAAGCTGTTCCGTCCCCCTTGCACTGTGTAGGCACAGAGCACACCACACCCCACTGCCTTAACATGCTTGTAATTAGTCAAAGTTTGTGAACTCACCAGAAGTGAGGATTTGGGGCTGGACTGGGAGACATCCTGGGAAGCGGGGACTAGATCCTGGCTCTCAGGGATCAATGGCTGTCTATTCTCCTCCTCCTCCTGCTCCTCCTTCTCCTCGTGCCCCTCCACCACCCTGTTCTCCAGGCTGACACCTGCCTTGTCTTGTCCAGACTTGACGACCACTCTGGGGATGCTAGCCGGGCCACCCCTGAAAATATCATTCAGCTGGTCATAGAAGTGGCACATGTGATGTACTGCCCCAGACTGTCTGTTCTCCTTAGCCTTATGGTAGGACTGGAGCAGCTCCTTGATTTTTCACTTTGCACTGCTGCATGTTCCTGTAATATCCTTTAGCCCCCAGGCAGCTTGCAATCCTGCCGTATATCTTGTCATTCCTCCTGCTGGTTCAGAGCTTGTTGAAGATGGCTTCATTCCCCCCACACCTCAATGAGGTCCAAGATCCCCTGGGTACTCCGGGCAGGCACTCTTCTGCACTCCTGGTAATTGGGTCCTGTGGAAGCAGAAGTTCTTGAGATTGTTGCACTGTTCTTCAGATTGTTCGACGCCAACTGCACATCTGCCAGTGTGCGCTGCTCACTCGCAATGGGCTCGCCACACTGGCCATAAGGGACAGGCCCTTCTACTATTCCCGGGACTTTTTGAGCTAATAGAGACACAAGTTGTGGCCAGAGTGATCAGAGCAGAAGGTTGTGGGAGACCTCCTGAAGGCCAGTGGTGTCAACTCTCTGGCAACATTGCGTCTACTCTACTAGAAATTCAACCATGCATGGTTGGGAATAATGATTCTCCTCATCAGTGTTCCTTCTAAGCTGCGTGGCAGCCCAGCTTCACAAGTGATTAATCAGCCCCGCCCCGTCAGAGGCTCAGGGTTCCATGCAGGGAGCAGACTGACTAGGCGGGGCTGATTAATCACCTGTGAAGCTGTGCTGTGGCACAGTTTAGAGGGAACACTGCTCCTCGTGAAAAGCAGGAGTACAGAAATTGACTTCAGTGGCCCTTAAGGATACACCACAGGTGTGGTAGTGTGGATGCATCACTCAGAAAATCGATCACATGGAGCTAAAGTTGATGTAAAGTCCTAGTGTAGATGAAGCCTAAGAGCTCAGAGAGAAATGCAACCTTCTAGTGAAGCCACAGAACACTTGCATTCTATTCCTAAGGACACTGATGAAATCACCAGACTGTTTACTACACTTTGCATTATCTCTGAATATTCTTTCCTTGCTGCTGTCAGACTGTTTATTCCAATCCCTCCCTCCACACACAATCAGCCCCACCCAGTCAGTCAGCTCACAACGCAGTTCTTTCTGTCCCATCATTCCATGGGCTTCCTACTTCTTTTCCCTCTGTATTTAAACAGCCCTTGTAAACTATGTGCCTATCATCTGCTTGGCAGCATGAAGCCTGAGCTGCTGACCATTGTGGTGATGAACGTTATGAACACAACGTGGCTGGTCCTGCAGCCCCTGGTACTGGGCTAGGAAACAAGCACTGAGTGGTGGGATTGCATTGTTATGCAGGTCTGGGATGATGAACAGTGGCTGCAGAACTTTGGGGTATGCAAAACCATCTTCCTGGATCTGCATATAGAGCTCACCCCAACTCTGTGGTGCAAGGCTCTGAGGTAAATTTCGGTCCCTTATTGATTTAGAATAATATAATAAGAAAAGCCAAAAAGGAGTTTGAAGAACAGCTAGCCAAAAACTCAAAAAGTAACAGCAAAATGTTTTTAAGTATCTCAGAAACAGGACGCCTGCTAAACTACCATTGGGGCCACTGGACAATAGTTATACTAAAGAATCACTCAGAGATGACAAAGTCATTGCAGAGAAACTAAATGAAATCTTTGCTTCAGTCTTCATGGCTGAGGATGTTAGGGAGATTCTCAAACCTGAGCCATTCTTTATAGGTGACAAATCTGAGGCATTGTCCCGTTACAGGTGTCATTAGAGGAGGTTTTGGGACAAATTGATAGACTTAACAATAACAAGTCACCGGGACCAGATGGCATTCACCCAAGAGTTCTGAAAGAACTCAAATGTGAAATTGCGGAACTATTAATTGTAGTTTGTAACCGATCCTTTAAATCAGCTTCTGTGCCTAATGACTGGAAGATAGCTAATGTGACACCAATATTTAAAAATGGTCTCTAGAAGTGATCCTGGCAATTACAGACCAGGAAGTCTAACATCAGTACCGGGCAAATTAGTTGAAACTATAGTAAAGAATAAAATGATCAGATACATAGATTAACATAATTTGTTCGGGAAAAGTCAACATGGTTTCTGTAAAGAATAATTATACCTTACTAATCTGCTAGAGTTCTTTGAGGGGGTCAACAAACATGTGGACAAGAGGGATTCAGTAGATATAGTATACTTAGATTTCCAGAAAACCTTTGATAAGGTCCCTCACCAAAGGCTCTTAAGTAAGTTGTCATGGGATAAGAGGGAAGGTCCTCTCATGGATTGATAAGTGGTTAAAAGACAGGAAACAAAGGGTAGGAATAAAGGGTAAGTTTTCAGAATAGAGTGAGTAACTAGTGGGGTCCCCCAAGGGTCTGTCCTGGGACCAATCTTATTCAACTTATTTATAAATGATCTGGAGAAAGGGGTAAACAGCGAGGTGGCAAAATTTGCAGATGACACGAAACTGCTCAAGATAGTTAAGACCAAAGCAGATTGTGAAGAGCTTCAAAAAGATCTCACCAAACTAGGTGATTGAGCAACAAAATGGCAAATGAAATTTAATGTTGATAAATGTAAAGTAATGCACATTGGAAAAAATAATCCCAACTATTCATACACATCCTGGGGACTAATTTAGCTACAACTACTCAAGAGAGAGATCTTGGAGTCATTGTGGATAGTTCTTTGAAAACATCCACTCAGTGTACAGCAGCAGTCAAAAGAGCAAACAGAATGTTAGGAATAATTGTAAAGGGGAAAGAGAATAAGACAGAGAATATCTTATTGCTTCTATATAAAACCATGGTCCGCCCACATCTTGAATACTGCGTACGGATGTGGTCACCTCATCTCAAAAAAAGATATATTGGCATTGGAAAAGGTTCAGAAAAAGGCAACAAAAATGATTAGGGGTTTGGAACAGGTCCCATATGAAGAGAGATTAAAAAGACTTTTGGACTTTTCAGCTTAGAAAAGAGGAGACTAAGGGGGGATATAATAGAGGTCTATAAGATCATGTCTGGTGTGGAAAAAGTGAATAAGGAAAAGTTATTTACTTGTTCCCATAATATAAAAACTAGGGGTCATCAAATGAAATTAGTAGGTAGCAAGTTTAAAACAAACAAAAGGCAGTTTTTCTTCATGCAGTGTACAGTCAACCTGTGGAACTCCTTGCCAGAGGATATTGTGAAGACTAGGTCTTTAAGAGGTTTCAAAAATAGCTAGATAAATTCATGGAGGTTAGGCCCATCAATGGCTATTAGCTAGGATGTGTAGGAATGGTGTCCCTAGCATCAGTTTGTCTGGAAATGGATGACAGGAGAGGGATCATGTGATTATTACCTGTTGTGTTCCTTCCCTCTGGGGCATCTGGTATTGGCCACTGTTGGCAGACAGGATACTGGGCTAGATGGACCTTTGGTCTGACCCAGAATGTCCGTTCTTATGTATCTTCTACTATATAACAAAGTACATGAGAACTCAATCTCCTCTCACCAGGTATATCAAAGCAAAATGAGCAATTAACCAGAGCTCCTCTCTCCTACATTCTGCATGCCAGAGTCGGAGTGCTGTGACTAGCTAGACCCCCTAGAGTGGAAAGAAGATCCTAATTTGCTGCAACAATGGGTAAACCCTGCCATGTGTTCCCTGTTGTCCGCCAGCTCCACCTCCTCATCCAGCACTTCCTCACTGGGGATGAGTCCTTTGGCCGCTGCCTCCAGTCCCCCTGAAGTATCCATGATATTCCAGGTGGTCCACCAAAGATGGCCTGCAGCTCCTTATAGAAGTGGCATGTCTTCGGTGCCATACCAGAGCAATTGGCCTCCCTTGCCTTCTGGTATACCTGAGTTTAGCATGACACTGCTCTATGTCTCTTTCTTGCCCCTTCTACTCCATGCCACAAGTAAGTATCAAAATTCCTACAACTGATGGAAAGCTGCATCTGCACAGCCTTTTCTCCCCATATACCCAGCAGATCCAACCGCCCTAGTGTGTTCCACACTGGATAGCATCTGCTGTGTAAAGCCAGAATGGTCAGCAGGTAAGATGCTGTGTGTACTGTGCACATGGAGCAAAAAGGAAAAATAATTTCCAAAAGTCCTGGGTCTTTAAATAGGAGAGGTGTGTGTACCTGTGCACCTTCAGGGCAGGAGAGTTCAGCCTGCCGCCTGGAGCAATCATGATGAGCCTTGTGAGAGAGGTCCTGGAAGCCGGTTAAGGAAAATAAACAAAATTAGGTGTCTCTTCTGACACTGGGTCACTTCAACAATGTTTGAAAAAGCTCTGTGCCACTTGTGGAGGTGGTTTCATTATGTCAGCATAGCAGGGGAGTTACATTGGTGGGAGGAGCGTTTCTGTGTGTTTATCTCCATTGTTTTGTTGATAGCTGACTTTTGTCAGCAAAACTGTGAAGCATTAACTTCTGGCTAATTCCTACCATCCTTCATGCTTCCTTCACTATGTCTTTTCTCATCCTGTTTTCCATTTTCTGCCCACCATTTATTGTGCCAGTTTTTGTCTTTTTGATTTGCTAATCCCCTTCTAACAAAAACTCAATGAAAAAATATTTTAAAAATGAAAACAAAAAACTTGTGGCAGTAACATGACACTTGCAACTGATGACATTTTTCACTCTACATGTATGTTACACTTTTCTCCCTTTGCTTGTTTAGATTGTAAACTCTTCAGGACAGGAGCTGAATGTTACTATGTATCTGTACAGTGCCTAGCACATTGAAGGCCTGATCTTTGTTGAAAGATTCACATTTAGTTCCATGAATTCTGAAGCAGGCACTAAATGGATAGCTGACGATTCTTCTGGCATGAGGCAATCACCAGCTGGCATAGAACCAGCATAGTAATTTGTATGCTGGCTGTTCCCAGCCCCACCATATTGTAGGGGTGTGCTGCCTTTTTTTTTTTTTTTTTTTAATGAATTCTCTTCAGCCATCTTGCTTCAGGGTTAATTTTCCACAAACACAAAAACAATTGGATTTTATTGGTACAGATGTCCTCAGAAAGCATTTCAAGCCTGCATGAGTCAGTATTTGGAGAAATCAACTTTTAAATTGAAACAGTTGAATACTTGCATACTCATGCAGTCAGAAAGTAGAAACAATACCATGTGATCTATCTGACTAAGCCAGAGCAGCCTGAATTTAATAGTTAAATGTTCCATATATTAGTTTATCTCTTCTCTAAAGCTCTGCAAAGTTTTGGTAAAGAATCAAATATTATAATCAATACTATGAATGTTTTTAAAAAGTGATTTTACAACACTATTATGAAAAAATGTTGTGGATTTTTTTTTTAATTTCAGTTAAATGTGTTTTTTGTGGAGGGAGAGAGTCCTTATTTAAACACTCCTCTGCACTATTAGAACTTAGTAATGAAAGTGGAAATTACCTGTTTTCATTCTGTAATCTGAAGCACCACAAATGGTAAAAACTAATTTTTTTTTTAATTTTTAAATTTTAATCGTTTTAAGTGCTAATTATATTAGTAAATTTTTTAAAATATTTTTATAGTGACAGAATGCCTTTTACAAGGTGGACTATGATATGTAGGTAAAGATTTGCCTATCAACTATTCTCAGAGGAATTATTCTCTCTTATAGCTGATATTAGCAATAATTCATTATGGCCTTTTAGATAATGCTTATACTAAAAAGAGTTAGTTATTTGAGTCCCTGAAGTGCTGGCTTTAACATTAGATGTATATAATCATGATTAAGTGTTGTTCAGTTACAGCTACCTGAATATTAAAACTTCACCTACACTACAACTTTAACTGAGTCATGGGGACCTGGTTACAGTATGATTGCTCTCTGAACTAATTAAAATAATATTAAAACTTATGATGTGGACAGCACATAAGAGGGTCTCAGAAATGAGATAAAAGCCAGGCCTTACCCCATTATGGGGATATGGTTAAGTATTGTCCACACTACAAATTTTAACTATGTGTAAGTAAGTCAAGAGACAGCTATGTTGTAACTGAACCCTGGGGCTAAGCTATAGTTGTAGTCTTGATGGGGCCTGAGTATGACGACATGATTCTTATAATTAGTGAAGTGTGAGCTTGGAATTTCTTGCATGATGTTACTCTTTTGTCATTTAAAATAAACTCAATTAATCATTAGCTGCTAAGTAAGTGTTCTTAATCTGTGGTATTGGCAATGGTTTACATCTTGTTCAGAGTGATAGTGTGAGATTTGTATGTAATTATTGTAAACGTTCCTTTTTAACAGAATGTCTAGATCAATGCTATGTTACTTCTTTGTGGACCTTACCCTATATAAATATGCATGGTAGTCTAAGTACACATTGACAACTTGGTAACAGACATTGCACTGACATAGTATGTTGGCTTCACAGGAGCTGTTTATATCTTGTTAATGGCTCTTGGTAAAAATCTTTGTAAAACTCTACTAAAGCTTGGCATTGTAACAACTAAAGGGCAAGGTTGACAGCAGCCTCCATATCAAATATATGATCAAAACTCTGCTGTCCTGGAGAAAATGTAAATTTTCATCTGCATGTCTTCTGTGTTAATGCCAAAAATGATAATACAGTTTGGCAATGTAGCCTGGTGGGGCTCAGAGAGGGGCTCTTCCCCTTCGGGGTCAGTGGGCGGCCACTCCGTCCCACTACACCACCACACAGTCTATAATAAAAAGTCTCTCTGCGTCAGCCCTTGTTCTGAGCAGGACAACAATACACCCCAAAGACCATCCTTAGGCCTGACCCTAATTCAGGGAGGCGTAACAGGCAACTATACAGTCAGTTCAACGCCCAGGCCCTGGATCATGGCAGGCAGCCGGAAAGAAGTTTATAAGCCCGGGCCCTGGTTCAGGGCGGGGCAGCAGGCAAACACATAGTTCAAGTTCCATTTGCAACAGCCCCAGCCAAGTCCCCTTGCTCAAGCGGGGGTCCAGCAGATGCAGGCCACTGAACAGGAACAGCTGAGGGGGGAGACTGCCACCCAAGAGTGAATGGCAGGGGGGACACAGGCCCGCCTACTCCACTGAGTCCCAGCCTAGGGCCCTAGCAGCAGCACAGCAGTCGGCTGCTGGGTCAGCAGGGATCCGTACTGTAACGCACTGACCTTCTGGCAAACAGGGGGCAGGTATCCCTGGGCTGTTTCCATTTCCCACCTTGGGCTGTACCTGGGTCCAGAGCAGGTCATCTGGGCACCGTGGTTCGGAGTCCTCCGGCCAGGTAAACAAACTCTCCGGGCAGTCCTCCAGCAATGGGCCCAGCAGGCCCCGCCAGTCCTTGGCTTCCCCAGGGTCCAGCTCCTATCTTGGGAATGCAGCGGAGGCTTCTGGCTTTCTTGGGCGCTGGGCCCTGACTGAGCTCTCTGGTCGGCCTTTTATATCCCTGGCCCCATCTCCTGGCTTCCTGTCAGGTGAGTTGCTAGGGCCAGGTGCTGCCCACCAAGGCTCAGGGAGGGGCTCCTCCCCTTCGGGGTCAGTGGGCGGCCATTCTGCCCCACTACAGGCAAAAAGACCGATAAGTTCTTTGTTGCATTTGGTAATAGAGAGGTGGATTGGAGGTAAGCCTGTAAGTATGAGTAAGAATTGTAATAATAATAAGTAATGACTGTGGTAAGAATAATGTGCTCCTGAGATGTGTAGCTATTATGGATTTTTTTTAATCTAGTTTAGCTACACCATTTTGAAATGCCTAACACAGCATGTCAGAAGATCATGCAGACTTCATGCAGGAGCTCTTCAGTCCATTCACCAATAACGCATTAATCAGAAGTATTGATGTACTATATATTTTAAACATTATCATTAACAATGACTTAAGAAAAATTGAGCAAATCAGAATTATTTACTCTTAAAATACGTTGATTAAAAGATGATATGAGAGAAGTAATTAAAGCGAGGAGGGTTGTTAAAATATTACGGTCAATAATCTAATTTACGATGTTGGACAGATTACAACTGATAGCAATAATATATAATTAGAGGAGATACATGTAAGAGAAAGTATTATTTTTAAAAGAGTTGTAAGCAGATGGAATGGATTCCCACTTGGTAGTGGAATCAAGTGATATGAATATGTATAATGAAAAATAAAATGAATGTATGGGATTGAATACAGTTAAATGTATTGTTGTAATGTACTTAAAGCAGCCTGTTTCTCTTTTGGAGTATGTCTAGACTGCATCCCTCTGTCAGCAGAGGGTTGCAGATTAGGCAGGTCGACATTGCAAATGAGGCAGGGATTTAAATATCCTGTGCCTAATTTGCATAAAAACAGCCTCCGCGTTTTGCCGACTCAGCACTTTGTCGGCAAAAAGCGGCAGTCTAGAGGGGGATCTGTCGAGAAAGAAAGCCTTTTTCAACAGATCCTGTAAACCTCCTTGCAGGAGGCATAAGGGATCTGTCGAAAAAGGCTTTCTTTCTCGACAGATCTCCCTCTAGACTGCCGCTTTTTGGTGACAAAGTGCTGAGTCAGCAATACGCGGCTGCTGTTTTTATGCAAATTAGGCATGGGATATTTAAATCCCTGCCTCATTTGCAATGTCGACCTGCCTAATCTGCATCCCTCTGCCGACAGAGGGATGTAGTCTAGACATACCCTTGGAGTTCAGGAAGGAATGCCCTTTTTTTCTAGACTGACTGTGCCTTTTTGGATAAGAGAGGGGTTTTTTTAATCTCCTTAATCCCCAAGAGATTTGGTTTTGAGTTTTTAATTTTAAAAAATTTGAAACATGTTTAAGTGTGTAGGATGCCACCAACCATGAAGTGGCCATGACCTGTTTCTGGTGCTGCAGATCTATGTATAAGAATGAGGGCAGTTTTGTGGTATTTTGTGATCATATATATTTTGCATACAATCTTTGGACCTTCCCACTTCAGCTGGTCAATGTGTACTCTTCACAGAATGTTAATCATAGTTACTCTGCCAGACCTTTGTTAAGAAATAGCTAGAATGAATATGACACATGGTCAGGGAAAGTAAGAAGTCACTTCTGCGTATGAGTCATGTCTGCATGTGAAGGAGAAAGTCAGACCTGGAGATTTGTTATCCATGAAATAATTCTTGAATCTGTGATTCTTAAAAAGTACTGTACAGGGTTATTGACCTTGGAAGCAATGTGTAAGAGGCAGAAGTAGTAACATTCCTCTCTCCCTGTAATTCCTTCGTAGGTCCCAATTTAGAAATTGAGAGGTCTTACCTCAATGCTGCTGTTAATGAAGCTCATGGACAGGCAAGAGTGCATGTGGCAGATATGAACACATTTGGCAGTGTTGCTTTTGTATCCATGCACTCTCCCTTGATGAACATATCCTTATTAACTTTGTCAGGGAAGTGGAAAACATTTTTTAATCTTATTTTAAAATGGAATTTTAAAGAGAGAATTGGAGGCCACACAATTGAAAGGGTGCAGCATCAGAAACTAGAATTTTAAATAATTAGTTGCAAAAGGGAAGCTCACTAAACAGTTGGATATGTTTTGTTTTGGAGTGCAGAATGGGTTTTAAATCCTGGCCCCATTGAAATCAATGGTAAAACTTACATTGACTTCAGTGGAGGTGGGAGTTCACCCCAGGGTATAATAGCTGGGCTCTTAACCTATAGCCACATCTCCCCATGCTTAAACCTGATGTGCAGAGTTGGATGTAATCAACACTTAATGGGGCTCTGTGTGGGCGTTGGGAGGAAGTCTGCCTATACAGCGCTCATAGCAAGATCAGGGTTCTCACAGGGAATTCCAAGTGGCACAGGAATGGG
This sequence comes from Pelochelys cantorii, assembly GCA_032595735.1. NCBI lineage: Eukaryota > Metazoa > Chordata > Testudines > Trionychidae > Pelochelys > Pelochelys cantorii. Next base: position 38,530,054 of record CM064329.1, on the reverse strand, counting down.
TGTTGCTGATTCAGCGGGTTCCCTCTGAGTTGACACAGAATCTGTATCTCATACATAATAATAAGGGAGGTGTCATCGTTTATGTAAGCTATAAAATGGAAGTACTGATCAGGAAATTGAAAACCCAGGGAATTTTTTTCTGGAGTGGAAGTGTTAGCCTCAGGGTGCCTGCTAAATTCCAGGTTGGTCATTGTGCCTTTCTGAAATTCTGTCATGATTTGAATTTCATGTACTGTGCTTTGTATTCTGATCTCTACTGGTTTGTAATATTCCTGTGCAACTAAATTATTACCACTCTTCATCTCAGAGGTTAAGGAATGTATGTGATGGATAAGGTGATTCTACAGCATCTGTGTGTACTTTCTGAGTGAAAGGCTCCATATAAGATTTTTATCATTATCCGTATTAATTTACATGACTCCAGTGTTTCCTCCTTCTTGATTATATCAAACACAAACTGTTTTCACTTTCAAGGTCCTTCTTGGCCTATCCTCACTCTACTTGTTATCTCTCATTCACTGTCAAAATGTCAGTTCCCACCTCTGATTAATCAACGATGCCATCCTTCATCACCCACTTGTTAAATTTTCAAACAAGCACCTTCATTCTTTCTCCGATGTGGTCCCTCATGCTTGGGAAGAACTCCCATAAACATCCACAAAGATACCTCATTGTCCTCCTTCAAATCCCATCTTAAAATTCCCCTTTTCCATGATGCCTACAAAAAACTTGGCAATGAGACTGGTATTGTGCTGACATAACTGCCTTTTATGCTGACCAATGTAGTCTCATTGTTTCTTTGTACTCTCCACATCTGTCTATAGCCATCTGTAATCTCTCATTTTAGATTATATGTTCTTTGGGGCAGAGACTGTCTTTTGTGTTCCTATATTGCCTAGCACAGTGGGGTCTTGATCAATGGAAGATAGAGCTCTTAAAATGGGGTGAGCACCACTCCAAGAATTTAGTCAGTGATTAATAGAGGTGTGGGGTCTGGGATGGAGCATGGGTGAAGAAGGGAGTTTGGTGTAGGGGATAGAGGCACAGGAAGGTGTGTGGGGTCCAGGAGGGAGTTTGGGTGAAGGAGGGGGCTCTGCCCTGGGGCAGAGGATGGGGGTGCAGTGAACGGGATGCAGGAAACAGTTCTGACCTGGAGGAGGGATGCAGGAAGGAATGCAAGGTCTGCGAGGGGATTGTGACCTGTGGCATGAGTGTGGGGGGAGCAGGAATTTGGATTGTGACTGGAAGTAGGGGATTGGAGTGCAAGTTCTGGGAGGGGATTGTGACCTGAAGGAGTGGTGTGGGGGGGGTGCAGGCTTTATGAGGGCATATGGGTGCAGGAGAGGGGATGCAGAAGGTTTGGGTTATGCGGGGTAGGGGAGCAGGAGAGGAGTAGATGGTTGGGGGCGGGGTGGGAACGGCTGGGGTGTCAGAGGCAAGCTCTGGCCCAGAGGCATTTACCTGGGTGGCTCCCGGCCAGCAGCCCAGCAGGTTCCTTAGCCAGGGTCACTGCCTTCCATGGCCCCTAATACATTCAGAGGAGCTGCAGGGGACATGTGTACTGCTCTGAACTGAACACTGCAAGCCCAGAGGGAGAGGAGAGGAGAACTTCACATGCTGCCTGTCCTGAAAACAGGCAGCTCCTATTGGCTGGCAACCAGCCAATGAAAGCTGCAAGATTTTTTTGGCGACAGGGTCAATGTGAGAAGCCTCTTCCTCCTCCCCCAGGCTCATAGCAATCACAGAGCCCCCCTCCCCCCACAGCTGGCTTTTCTGAGTGCCAAGCTGGGGTGGGGCATGCAGAGAGCCGGCTGAGGGTCCTGTGCGCCGGATCTGGCAGCGTGGTGTGCCAGATCCAGCCTATTGACCATATTTTGCCCAGTCCTGTCCTAGGCACTAAAACTGTAACGAGATAACAGATAAGGGATGTAGAGAGAAAACATAATAACCAAGTGAGAGAGAAGAGGCAGAAAGAAAACAGGAGATAACAAGGAAGTACTGTCTAAGAAGATGGGAAGATATTTCTCAGCCTATGTTTATAAATGGTCGGAATTCTTTTTTAACAAGAGAAAACTTGAGAACAAATTCAGTTATTCCCCTTTATCCAGCAGCCAGCCCCCGTCTCTTTCATCCTATTGCAAAACACCCAAAACTCATCATTTCTATTTTCCCATAATCCTAAATCCCACAATCCACTGGTGACTGGTGTGTCATGGACTATTTTTTCTGAACAGACTTTAGGTCACAGACCCAAACAGACAGAACAACTGTTGGTTTGGTTTGTCATTTTTTTTATCAAAATTTTAAAATTCAAACTTTTGGACTGTCTTGGTAATAGCCAAATGTAATGGTTAATAAGTACAGTAAGTGTGTTACTCATAACTCATGACGGGGTAGTAAGAAGAGAATCAAGCCTACCATCTTTTGTGATGAGTTTTAGTGATTTGCATGTTATGCCTGTGAAACTGGCAGACCATATACCAGCTCATGCAAAGCCCCCTAGATATCAACTGAACACTGACTAATATGTAACTGGAAACCAGTCTGCCTCACCGGTTAGTATTCTTAAAATAGTGGTTAGATTTTATGAAATGCATGTGAGTTGCTGCATCCCATGATATAAAGTAATATTTAAGTGTTTACTTAATCAGTCTGGAGAGAAGTATCACCAACTAGGAAATCCTTAAAAAAAACAGCAGACCTGTGGCACCTTAGAGACTAACACATTTATTAGGTCATGAGTTTTCATGGGTAAAACCCACTTTCTTAGATGGAGTGGAAATTACAGCATTCAGGGTATATATATATATATATATATAACAGCAAGAAGTTACCTGTAAATTGTAGGACCAGTGTTAATAAAGCTAATTAAGTCAAGGTGTTTGTGCCTCATTCACAGTATTTGGTGTGGAAATGTGAATATCAAAGGCAGGAAAAATTGCCTTTATAGTACATTAACCAGTTAAGACTGTTATTCAAGCCTAAGCTGATAGTATTGAACTTGTAAATAAACTCCAGTTCAGCTGTCTCCCTCTTGTAATCAGGTGATAAAATTATTTTGTTGAAAGATGGCTACTTTTAAATCAATTATTGAATGTCCAGGGAGGTTAAAATATTCCCCTACAGGTTTATGTGTGTTACCATTCCTGATGTCTGATTTGTGTCCATATATCCTTTGGCGTAGAGCAGAAGGCCATTGCTGGCACTTGATGGCATGTATCACATTAGTGGATGTGCAGGTATATGAGCCCCTCATGTGGCTTGGTCCTGTGATGGTGTTTCTTATATAGATATGTCAACAGAGTTGGCAAAGGGGTTTGTTGCAGGGATAGGTTCCTGGCTGACTGTTTCTGTGGTGAGGTATGTGGTTGCTGGTAAGTATTTGCTTTAGGTTGGAGAGCCAGCTCTGTAGGCGAGAACTGGCCTGTCTCCCAGGGTCTATAAGAGTGAGGGACTGTTTTTCAGAACAGACCGTAGAGCAGGGGTTGGCAACCTAAGGCACATGTGCCACTTATGGCTGCGAGCCAATTTTCAGCGGCACACGGGAGGGAGTTCAGCCCTGCCCCTCTTCCCCCACACAGCCGCTGTAGGGTGCACCCTCCTCCCTGCAGCAGGTTAGGCTGCAGTGGGAGGAGGCAGCACTGGGGCTGAGGCTCTTCAGCAGCGCCTCGGCTGGGACCGGAGGTGCTTCTGCCAGGGCCATGCAGCCCCAGACCATGTGGGCCCTGGCAGCGGGGTCTCCCTTTGGGGTGTCCCAGGATAGCATGGCCATGCCATTGCTGCAAGGGGGCTCAAAGACAGGTAAGGTCCCCCCTCATGCCCAGATCCCCCCATACCCTAATCCCCTCTCTCCACCAAGACCCCGCACCCTCAGCTTGTGCCGACACCCTCCCTGGCCAGACACCTCACCCTGCTCCTGCAACCACCGTTGCTTCTGCACCCTCTTTCCTGGCCACACACTGCTCCCTCCCTTGCTCCTGCTCCCTCCACCCTACTCCCAGCCTGCTTCTGCACCCCAGCTCTCTCCCAGACCTCACAACTTCTCCCCCTTCTGCACCAACCTCCCTCCCACATCCCGCATCCCATCCCTATCCTACTTGCTGGCAGCCCTGTCTCGCACACTGTACCCCTTGTTTTTGTCCCTACCCCAGAGCCTAAGAAGATCCATAAAATCCACTAACTCTGAAACCCCACAAAAGTAAATCTGGTCTATGGAAAACCCTGAACCTCAGTCCCCTCACCCTCCCTTCCCTTCACCCCGTGAGGCTGGAGCGCCAGAGGAGTGAGGTGTCTCCGTTGGGGGCCACATCAGTGAGGGGTGGGGGGGTTTTGGAGGTGTTTTTTTGCTTCTTACTTGTGTGGTCCTCAACTGACTTGTCTGTGGGTCAGTGACTTCCAACCCAAAAAAGGTTCCCCACTCCTGCCATAAATAAAGAAAACATTGAAACCTTTTGTGTTGGACGTAATATTTTACTTTACGAAGTTTAATAAACTAACATGAGAAAGTTAAAACACTTCATCTATTTCATAATTTAAATTAAACCATTATCCCTAGCTGCAACTGGTTCAGAAAATAAGGTCATTATACCCAGCCTGGCCTTGCCTCCCCTACCCCTACCTTCCCCCAGCACACAGATCCATGAATAAATTAAATCTTTGTACGCCACTTCTGAAAGGTTGCCGACCCCTGCACTAAAAGGTAAGATCTGCATCTTAATTTATTAATGAAGCTGCTGTAAGTTGGACTATCATTGACTTTAAAAAGTATCACCGGCACTCAGGCCCGTACATAGAGGTAAATAAGTAAAATCTTGGCACTCCCCCTCTGAAAGGTTGCTGTCCCTGCTGATGAGCTGGAGGGGTTTAAGCTGGGGGCTGTAGGTGATGACCAGTGGCGTTCTGTTATTTGCCTTGTTGAGCCTATCTTAAATTAGGTGACTTCTGGGTATTTGTCTGGTTCTGTCAATCGTTTCCGACTTCCCCAGGTGGGTATATAAGTTTTAAGAATGCTTGATAAAGATCTGGTGGGTGTTTGTGGCATTGGAGTAGAGACGGTTGTATATTAGAGCTGGGCTTTAGACAGTGGATCATGTGATGTGTCCTGGATGGAAGCTAGAGGCATGTAGGTAAGAACAGCAGTCAGTAGGTTTCTGGTATAGGGTGGTGTTTATGTGAACATCCTTTATTTGTTCTGTAGTGTCCATGAAGTGGATCTCTTGTATGGACTGGACCAGCTGAGGTTGATAGTAAGGTGGAAATTGTTGAAATCCCTGTGGAATTCTTGAAGATTTGCCTTCCCGTAGATCCATATGATAATGATGTCACCAATGTAGCCTAAGTAGAGATGGGGCACTAGGGGATAGGAACTGAGGAAACATTGTTCTAGGTCAGCCATAAAAATGTTGGCATATTGTGGGGTTATGGGGCTACCCATAGCAGTGCCGCTGCCTTGAAGGTATAAATTGTCCCCAAATCAAAAATAGTTGTGGATGAGGACAAAGTCTCATAGCTCAGCCACCAGGTGTGCCATGACATCATCAGGGATACTCTTTCTGACAGTTGTAGTCCATCCTTGTGTGGAATATTGGTGTCAAGAGCTTCTGCATCCCTGGTGGCCAGGATGGTGTTTTCAGGAAGATTACTGATCCACAGTAGTTTTTTTGGGAAGTCAGTGGTGTCTTGAGGATAGCTAAGAGCGCTGGTAGCATAGGGTCTGAGGAGAGTTTCAACATAGTCAGATAATCCTGGTGAGGGTACTAGTGCCTGAGATGATGGGATGTCTGGGATTTCCAGGTTTATGGATCTTGGTTAGTGGATAGAATAACCTTGGTTAGGGCTTTAGGGGTGCGTCTGTATAGATATGATCCCGTGCTATCGCAGGGAGTTTCTGGAGCAGATGGTGTAGTTTTTTAGGGTATTTTTCAATGAGATCAGAGGGAAAAGGCTTGTAGAATGTGGTATTGTTGAGTTGATTGGCAGCCTCCTGTTCGTAATCTGAACTATTCGTGATGACTACAGCACCCCCTTCGTCAGCCTCTTTGATTATAATGTCAGTTGTTTTTGAGCCTGTGGATAGCATTGCATTCAGCACAGTTATGTGTCACATGATGTTTGTTCACAGTGTCAGCCTGTGCACATTTGCAGATGCAATCAGCGTCATTTTGACCATCGGGAGGAGTCCATGTTTTGGTAGGAGGGATCCTGTGAGTCAGGGCAATGTTCAGTGGCGTGTTGGAAATATTCCTTTAGTTGGAGATGGCAAAAATAGGCTTCCGGATCACTGCAGAACTGTACCATTTGTATGGAAGTGGTAGGGCAGAAAAAGAGTTCTTGAGATCCGACAGACTGTTCTGCTGGGTTAAGTATATGGTTGGATAGATTAATGGGAAATACTACTTTGCCACAGGAGGTGTTATCTCCTGCCCAACAAAAAAAGGCCCATAGACGTGACACAAACCAGTGTGGACTTGTTGATTGCACCCACACCACACCCATGAGGAAGAGACAGGCATGCACATTCATACGATCAACTTTAACTCTGGGGAAAAGATAGGGGGGAAAGCCCTGACAAGAAGGAGCTGTATCTTTATGCTTATTGGGCTGTAAAGGGGCAAGGATTACTAACCATAACCAAAGATCCCCGGTGCTTGGTCTCAGTTACCCTGAAGGACATATAGAACTTGCTTATTAGAGAAGCTTCTATTACCTTTTGAAACCTAAGACTATAACTCATCTGTGTGTATACATGCAGGCCCATACACAGGAGTTTTCTGTGGGGGGGTGCTTTTTTTGTAAACATGGACCACAATTTTTTTTAAATATAAAGGAGTACAAAAATATTCATGCAATGAGTGTATAAGAGAGGTTTATGAAAAATTTGAGTGGAAACAGTAAAATGATTTTGTTATAACATACTAAAAATGTATATAGTAGTAAAGGTTTTATAGAAATTACTTTCTGGGATCTTGCTGTAATATCTTAAGTGAAAAACAATACTCCAAAATATTCCAGTCTTCATTTTCAGAGTTTTTCAGTTAAAACTATACATAGGCTAGTAGTAGTGAAGTACATTTTAGGTAACAGCAAACTTTTCTTCATGACAGTAAGTTCACAGCAGTGTCTAAGATATGTTCACAGTTAGAATAAACAGAATAAAACTTGTGCTCTATAAAGAAAAAAAAAGGAAAAATAATTCCAAGGTACAAATCAAAGTACAAAAACCGTAGCAAGTGCTATAATAGGAACACTGATGAAATTGCTAAAACCAGTAACTACTAGTTACTTAAATGATTTTGAGTATTAGCTATTAAAATAAAAAACAAATAGTGCCATGACATGCATTGCACAATGATACAGATAAATGATGAAATGATGCATTGCATAGTGATAATACAGAGAAATGATGAAATGTTCAGCGTAATAAGAGAAATAGAAATAACATTTGCAAAGGAGCAAAACTATAATTAAAATGATTACCGGAATGGGAGTGCAAGTCAGGGAATCACAGCAGCTGATAAGACAAATTTGTGAAGTGTTATGAGACTTCAGGTTGACATATAAACTGATAAAAAACTTCTAGATCCTCAAAATGTGTTACACACTCCCTCACACACTATATGTGGGATGTTTTACAGCATTCAGCCTCCTGCACTGTAGCAATGCAGAGAGAGAAGCTCTGCGTGGATATCAGGGAGAGCCAAGGCATTAGGGAAGCTGTACCTTTAAGAGCACAGTCAGGAAGCTGCCCTGTGCTCCCACACTAGTACATTTTGTCCTGAGATGGGAAATAAAACCCCTCTCTTCCCCTCCACCCCTGCCTTTGCACACTCCAATCACCCCCACACACACACCTGATTTTTCCCTTCCAGCCCCTCTTCTGCCTCACCCTAAAGTTAGTTGGGCCCCTCCAGGCCAATTAATTTCTGTCCCAATGCTCACACCCTGCCCATCCCCCTGCTGTGATTTGACCCCTGAACCCTTTTTAAATGCTGGTAAAGAGTCAAAAGCAGCGTCTGAATCCATGTAAGGGCAGAGTGAGGGCAGCAGCAACAACTGCTCTTACTGAGCATGCTCAGCACACCCTAAGTAGCAAATTCTGAGATGCCGTTGCTTCTGTCACTACACCGGCGTAGGGGAGGGGCTGACATCAGACTCCCCATACACACTTACTTGGGGGATCATGAGGGTGCCTTCACACCCTTCGCAACCCCCTGTTTATGGGCCTGACGTGTTTACTCTACTTTAACCTTGTAAATAGCTCTCATTTCATAGTTAATAAACCTTTAGTGTGGGCAACTCATTTATGCTACCATTGCTCACTTGGCCCTTATTTCGAAATAACAAGCAGAGGGTCCACACTACCAAGCCTGCTATTTTGAAATAGCAGGCTGGTTATTTTGAAATAATAACTCCTGCTTTCTGTAAGGAATCACGCTGATTTCGAAATAGTTATTTCAAAATAGCAGTAGTGTGGACGCTCCAGTGCCACTATTTCAAAAGAATTACACCCCAGAGTAATTCATAACATAGAACATAAGAACATAAGAATGGCCGTACTGGGTCAGACCAAAGGTCCATCTAGCCCAGTATCCTGTCTGCCGACAGTGGCCAGCACCAGGTGCCCCAGAGAGGGTGGACCGAAGACAATGATCAAGCGATTTGTCTCCTGCCATCCCTCTCCAGCCTCTGACAAACAGAGGCCAAGGACACCATTTTATCCCCTGGCTAATAGCCTTTTATGGACCTAACCTCCATGAAATTATCTAGCTTGTCTTTAAACTCTATTATAGTCCTAGCCTTCACAGCCTCCTCTGGCAAGGAGTTCCACAGGCTGACTACACGCTGTGTGAAGAAGAACTTTCTTTTATTAGTTTTAAACCTGCTACCCATACATTTCATTTGGTGTCCTCTAGTTCTTCTATTTAGGGAACTAATAAATAACTTTTCTTTATCGGCCCTCTCCACACCACTCATGATTTTATATACCTCTATCATATCCCCCCTCAGTCTCCTCTTTTCTAAACTGAAAAGTCCCAGTCGCTTTAACCTCTCCTCATATGGGACCCGTTCCAAACCCCTCATCATTTTAGTTGCCCTTTTCTGAACCCTTTCCAAGGCCAAAATATCTTTTTTGAGGTGAGGAGACCACATCTGTACACAGTATTCAAGATGTGGGCGTACCATAGTTTTATACAGGGGCAGTAAGATATTCTGGGTCTTATTTTCTATCCCTTTCTTAATAATTCCGAGCATCCTATTTGCCTTTTTGACTGCCGCTGCACACTGCGTGGAAGTTTTCAGAGAACTGTCCACGATAACTCCAAGATCTCTTTCCTGATTTGTCATAGCCAAATTAGCCCCCATCATACTGTACGTATAGTTGGGGTTATTTTTCCCGATGTGCATTACTTTACACTTATCCACATTAAATTTCATTTGCCATTTTGTTGCCCAATCACTCAGTTTGGTGAGATCTTCTTGGAGTCCCTCACAGTCTGCTTCTGTCTTGACTATCCTAAACAGTTTGGTATCATCTGCAAACTTTACCACCTCACTGCTTACCCCTTTCTCCAGATCATTTATGAATAAGTTGAACAGGATTGGTCCTAGGACTGACCCTTGGGGGACACCACTAGTTACCCCTCTCCATTCTGAAAATTTACCATTTATTCCTACCCTTTGTTTCCTGTCTTTTAACCAGTTCTCAATCCAAGAAAGGACCTTCCCTCTTATCCCATGGCCATGTAATTTACACAAGAGCCTTTGGTGAGGGACCTTGTCAAAGGCTTTCTGAAAATCTAAGTATACTATATCTACTGGATCCCCCTTGTCCGCATGTTTGTTAACCCCTTCAAAGAACTCTAATAGATTAGTAAGACAGGATTTCCCTTTACAGAAACCATGTTGACTTTTGTCCAACAAATTATGTTCTTCTACATGCTTCACAATTTTATTCTTTACTATTGTTTCGACTAATTTGCCCGGTACTGAAGTTAGACTTACCGGTCTGTAATTGCCCGGATCGCCTCTAGAGCCCTTTTTAAATATTAGTGTCACATTGGCTACCTTCCAGTCATTAGGTACAGAAGCCGATTTAAGGGATAGGTTACAAACCACAGATAATAGTTCAGCAATTTCCCATTTGAGTTCTTTTAGAACCCTTGGATGAATGCCATCCGGTCCCGGAGATTTGTTAACATTACGTTTTTCTATTTGTTCCAAAACCTCCTCTAATGACACTTCAATCCGGGAGAGTTCCTCAGATTCATCACCCACAAAGGACGGTGCAGATTTGGGAATCTCCCCAACGTCCTCAGCCGTGAAGACTGAAGCAAAGAAATCATTTAGTTTCTCTGCAATGGCTTTATCGGCCTTGATTGCGCCTTTTATAGTTCGATCGTCTAGGGGACCCACAGGTTTTTTAGCAGGCTTCCTGCTTCTAATGTACTTAAAAAACATTTTGTTATTTCTTTTTGAGTTTTTGGCTAGCTGTTCCTCAAAATCTTTTTTTTGCTTTTCTTATTACATTTTTACACTTGATTTGACAGTGTTTATGTTCCTTTCTATTTATCTCACTGGGATTGGACTTCCACTTCTTAAAAGATGCCTTTTTGTCCCTCACTGCTTCTTTTACATGGTGGTTAAGCCACGGTGACACTTTTTTAGGTCTCTTGCTATGTTTTTTAATTTGGGGTATACATTTAAGTTGGGCCTCTATTATGCTGTCTTTAAAAAGTTTCCATGCAGCTTGCAGGGATTTGGCTCTAGTCACTGTGCCTTTTAATTTCTGTTTAACTAGCCTCCTCATTTTTGTGTAATTCCCCTTTTTGAAATTAAATGCCATGGTGCTGGACTGCTGAGGTGTTCTACCTACCACAGGAATGTTGAATGTTATTATATTATGGTCACTATTCCCAAGTGGTCCTGTAACGGTTATTTCCTGGACCTGATCCTGCACTCCACTCAGGACTAAACCGAGAATTGCCTCTCCCCTTGTGGGTTCCTGCACCAGCTGCTCCAAGAAGCAGTCATTTAGGCCATTGAGAAATTTTATCTCTGCTTCTCTTCCTGAGGTGACATGTATCCAGTCAATATGGGGATAATTAAAATCCCCCATTATTATAGAGTTCTTTATTTTGGTAGCCTCTCTAATCTCCCTCAGCATTTCAATGTCAGTATCACTGTCCTGGTCAGGTGTTCGGTAATATATCCCTACTGTTAATTTCTTATTATTGGAGCATGTAATTACTATCCATAGCGATTCTATTGAACATGTTGATTCACTTATTTTTATTCATTTGATTCTACATTATCTTTCACATACAGTGCCACTCCACCACCCACCCGGCCTGCTCTATCCTTTCGATATATTTTATATCCCGGTATGATTGTGTCCCACAGATTTTCCTCATTCCACCAGGTTTCAGTGATGCCTATTATGTCAGTCTCCTTATTTATTACTAGGTACTCTAATTCACCCATCTTATTAGTCAGACTCCTAGCATTTGTGTAGAAGCACTTTAAAATTTGCCACTGCTTATTTGTCTGCCCTTCCCTGGTGCATTGGATTCCTTTGTATGCGGTTGTTTGTCTGCTCTGGCCCATGGTTTGCCCTCTCCCCTCCTCTCTTTCTGACTACAGCTTAGAGAATCTCTATCAATGGATTCTCCTCGAAGAGAAGTCTCCCTCCGATTTACGTGCATCTCCGCACCAATCGGCTTTCCCCCATCTCTTAGTTTAAAAACTGCTCTACGGCCTTTTTAATGTTTAGTGCCAGCAGTCTGGTTCCACCCTGGTTTAGGTGGAGCCCATCCTTCCTGTATAGGTTCCCCCTCTCCCAAAAGTGTCCCCAGTTCCTAATAAATCCAAACCCCTCTTCCCTACACCATCGTCTCATCCACGCATTGAGACTCTGAAGCTCTGCCTGCCTACCTGGCCCTGCGCGTGGAACTGGAAGCATTTCCGAGAATGCCACCATAGAGGTCCTAGATTTCAGTCTCTTTCCTAGCAGCCTAAATTTGGCCTCCAGGACATCTCTCCTACCCTTCCCTACGTCATTGGTATCTACATGTACCACGACCACCGGCTCCTCCCCAGCACTACGCATAAGTCTTATCTAGATGCCTCAAGAGATCCGCAACCTTCGCACCAGGCAGGCAAGTGACCATATGATTCTCCCGGTCATCACAAACCCAACTATCTATGTTTCTAACAATCGAATCACCCACTACTAACACCTGCCTCTTCCTAACTGGCATTCCCTCCCCCTCAGAGGTATCCTCAGTGCAAGAGGATACCGCAACATCCTCTGGGAGGAGGGTCCCAACTACGGGATGGTTTCCCTCTGCTCCCATTGAATGCTCTGTTCGCTTGAGACTTTCATCCTCCTTAAGAGCACTGGGGCTCTCAGACTGGAGGTGGGACAGTACTACAATGTCCCGGAAAGTCTCATCAACATATCTCTCTACCTCCCTTAGCTCCTCCAGTTCAGCCACCCTGGCCTCCAAAGCCCGAACCCGGTCTCTGAGGGTCAGGAGCTCCTTGCAACGGGTGCACACATACGCTACCCGCCCACAGGGCAGGTAATCATACATGTTACACTCAATGCAATAAACAGGATAGCCCCCACTCTGCTGCTGGGCTTCTGTCTCCATTTTTCTAATGAATAAGTTTAAGCAGAAACTGGGATTCTTTTTAAACCTCTGGCATATAGATTATTATAAGAGTTGTTTTTAAGAAGGTCAGAAGTCCCTAGTGCCCTCTAACTTCCCCCTCTAAACTCCCTCTCCAAACTCCCTGTTAGCTGTTCCTATTCACAAGCTCCCTGGTCGCTGAGTCACAGGCTTATATAGCTCTGGTAGCCCCTCCCCCAGACTGAGGCTCAGCCAATTAACAGAGGCTTCTAGATTTCAAACCTTTTAGAAGCTCCTTCAAACAAACAAACCAACCAACCAAACACACAAACACAAGCTCAGCACACAGCAAATAACTCCCCCACACACAAACACACACTCCAGACAGCCACTTACCACAAGGGTCCCACTTTTACTCCTCTTTTACCTGGAGAACTCCCTCTCCAAACTCCCTGTTAGCTGTTCCTGTTCAAAGTAATTACTCCCCAGTGCTTCCAGGGGCTCTAAGATGAGGTTGTGCATCCACATTAAGGGAACCTTTGACTAATTTTGAGACTTCTCAGTGGTGTGAACACGCTATTTTGAAATTATTATTTCGGAAGTTATAAGTTATTTTGAAATAATTTCCTTATGTAGACATGCCCTTTGGGGGTAGTCCTCTGGTTTTGAATTCTCATTGTAGTCACTGGGTATTGATGAAGCAGGGATTCTGATCTCATTGTGTGTATTAACTAGTGTTAATATTTCTGTGCAGTTTAACACCCTTAACTGAGGCCTGGGTATACTGGCAAATTCTCCTTGTATAGATGCAGTTAATATAAATTCCCTGAGTAAGACAATGGCAGTCATTATATTGACTTTTTTGTCAATATAATTGCATCAACACTAAGCCTTTTTCTGATGTAGAAATGGTAGAGAAAAGTTTCTAGTATAGACCTGACCTGCATGCTCATGCCCTGGCTTTTGGAGCCACACGTCTATTATTCTCTCCATTATACAAATCAGGCAACTGAAAGGTCATTTCAGACAGAGCTGGGAGTAGAAACCTGCTCTGTGATAAAAGTCTTATACACATAGATGTACTGTCTTTTAGAATTAATGTACCAAAGCTGTTTTCTCATGCCATGTCTACACTAACCTCCTTCCCTCCCCCGTGGTAAGTACGTCAAATAGCGTAGCTGAAGTTGACGTACTTCCCACAGTGTCTTCTGTCAGTAAGGTCTGTGCTCACGCATCGACTCCGTCTACTCTTCTCATCCTTGTGGAGTACCAGCGTCAATGGGAGAATGCTCGGAGACCAATTTATCATGTCTAAGCAGTCGTGATAAATCGACCACCATGGTGAAGACAAGCCCTTAGATATGCTACTTACAATCACTGCCTTCAGCAATAGGTCACACTGCCCTCCTAGAGTCAGGAATAGAATTGAAGAACCCTGGACATCCATCATTCTACTGCTGTTTCTCAAATGATTATGGCTCTGACAATGTGTGTCATGTTCCTTCTCGGGGCTGGCCCATATAGAGGATAATGGCCTACTATGACTGGCATTTATTTCCTTAACTCAGATGGAGTTGGGCTGTAATCTCATTCTGAAAGTCTTGGATTTAAACACTGATGATGACCTATGTGGGTAAAAATAGTATGTGATTTTTTAAATTAAAGACGATATACTATATAGAGAGAAGAGGCTTGATTAATGTGACATGGGTAATCTTAATTCTGGAATTTCCTAACTTTTGAGTGTTCAACTAAAATGTCAGTTTTCTTTTAATGTAGGATTGTTTTATTATTATAGATGGGGCAGACTTTTCCCTGTTTTGAGTTGCTTATAACTTTGGCAGACTAACCATTACGGCTGAAAATTTCCAGTCAGGTGTCTGCCTCAGGCTGCATTATTTTAGAAAATTTCAGTCAAAACAGTTCAGGCATTTCTGAGAACAAGAGAAGGGAAAATGTGTTGTTTTGCCCATGTTAAATAACTCTGGTTCTAATACCCCCAAGCTGTTGAGCAGGAACTTGAAATTTGGCAGGAAGTAGTCTTTGTGTCAGATGTGCCTGTTGCTGGCACTGTGAAAATCCACTCAAATATGCCAAGACATAAGCCTCTGAACAAATACACTTCACACATGCTCAGTAGACCTGTCTTTGATTTTAGCAGCTCCATTCCCTGATGAGTCCATCCACACTGGGCATGCTGAACTGCAGTTCTAGGTTGCTGTGTGCCATACCACGCATAGGTCTGGGCAACTGAAATGAGAGAAGGGAGACTGTGCTTGTAAAGTATGTCTACACAGCAACTAGATGCCTGAGACTAGCCCCTGCCAGCTATATAGACTTCCAGGCTCAAGCTGCAGCCTGAGCTCCGGGACCCTCCCACCTCATAAAGTCTTAAAGCCCATGATCCAGCCTGAGCCTAGAAGTCTCTCAGCAATGAAACAGTCCCACTGCCTGAGCCATGGGAGCTCGAGGCAGTTGGCATGGGCCAACCATGGAAGTATACAGACCCTCAGTAAATCTCTGCCAGGCACAAGCAGGTCACACTTCATTCTGCAACCCTTCATTCTCTCATACATTTCCTCACATACTCTGATCCATATGATTCTGTGTCTCCTCCCAATCAAAATTCCTCCTACGCACTCCCTAGACCATTGAAAATGATATCATATGGGGTGGTTTTGTGTGTTTCTCTGATGGCCTAGCTGTGCACCATTGTAACTTGATGCCCAGCTTTGCCTCATCAAGAAGGATCACAGTGACCACAGCAATACTCCTAATACCTCACAGGGATTTTCTGAAGCCCTTTAAAAACTGTAGACAATAAGTGCCATATGGGTGCAAAGCATTCTTTTTAATATGGTAAAACAGAAATGTATTTAAACATATCTCTTTAATGTGTATGTTTACCTTTACTGTTTCTCAGGACGTGATACTGTGACATCAAAAAGTGCCCTGCAGTACTGAAAGAAAACAAACACTAATCCATCTTGCAGAAATTAAATCAAAATATTTCAATAATACATTACTTCAGTGTGAAGCCTTATCTGGCCTACACATATCACTTATAACATGTTATACTAGGGACTTTGGGGCCTGAATGCATAAAATGTGGGTCCAAGAAAAAAATAATGACATTGTGTGCTTTGTAAACTTTTTTCCATTGAAGACTTACATAGTGCAGATAGCTGTAAACACAGTGTACAGTTTTCTATAAAAGAGCACATATATTTCTGGATAACAATATGCCTCACATGTAGTGTACTGCATATATACATACTCGCTTTCAGCAATACTGTATGCCTTTTCACTCTGTACATAACTTTTATGTCTTCTCTGATCTCCTGGAAAATATACTCTCCAATATACACATAGCCTTTTCTTCTGCAGGTTGAACCTCTCTAGTCCAGCACTCTCTGGTCCGGCAACATCTATGGTCAGCATGATTTTAGTTAGGTACATGTCCACTTTTTATGGGTGTGGCCAAGTTTCCCATGGTCCCATAAAGTTTTTTTACAGCTACCAGTCCTGGCTCTCAGTGCTCTGTGCTGTTACTTAGCTCTAATTTACCCCAGAATGTCTTCTAAGTGCCCAGTAAGCAGTGGCAGTGTTGGCAATGCTACTAGACAATACTGACCTCCCATGGTTTAGCAAATTCTCTGGTTCAGCACCAGTCAGTCCCCAGGGTGCCAGACTTCAGGTTCAATTTGTATTACATGCAGCTTTGAATGACTGCTGCACCTACTGGTTAATAAAAAATACTCTAATGTTTAACCAGCGTGATTGTTAGGCAAATAGCCTAAAACACATAGTCCATCTCTAGAGCTAGCTCCAGTTGTACAACCCTGCAATCCAACAATAAATCTAACAATCAGATTGTACAGTGGGGAAGGAGAGCTACTAACTAATCAAACTATGAAGGCTGAGGTGTTGACTGCTGATTTTGCTTCAGTCTTCATTAAAATAGTTAATTGTGACCAGATACTCAACACAATTAATAACAAGGGGAAGCGAACATAAGCCATAACAGGGAAATAACAAGGCTGACCAATATTTAGATGAGTTAGATATACTCAAGTAGGCAGGACGTCATGAAATTCATCCTAGGGTGCTCAAGCAAGCTCAGAACTATTAACAATTATATTTGAGAAATCATGGTTGATGGGTGAGGTCCCAGACGACTGGAGAGATAAGCGCCCATCACGGGGGCCATCAGAATTGCTGGGCCCTTAGGCAAGGGGGGGCAGTTCTGTGCTTCCGAAAGGGGCCAGGCCTCAGACAGAAGGGCCAGGGTTTGGGCAGCCAGCCCTCAGAGCTGCCTGGACTGTGCTGCATTGCCATCCCCTGCTCCCAGCCAGCCCTTAGCCCTCCCTGGGACTCGGGTGGCAATTTATAGGACCTGGGGCTCCAGACACTGCCACAGTTGCAGGGGCAGTGGCCAGAAGCCCAGGGCCCTTTTGAATCACTGGGCCCCATGGCAGTTGCCCTCTTCCCCATCGGCAGGCCTTGCAACCACAATGCCTAACTTTAAAAAGGACAACAAAGAGCTCCAAGGAGTTATGAGCCAGCCTGTCTTTGATACTTGGAAAGATACTAGACCAAATTTGTGATCAGTTTGTAAGTACCTGGAGGATAACAGGGTCATTGGGAAAAGCCATTTATCAAGATCAAATCATGCCAAGCCTATCTAATTTCTTTCTTAGCTAGTATTAAGACCTAGTAGATGTGGGGAAGCTATAGATGGTGATATACCTTGATTTGAGTCAGGCTTTGACAGTCTGACATGACATTCTCCTAAGCAAACTAGAGAAATTTAGACTAAATTAGATTAAACTACTACAAGGTGGGCACACAATTGGTTGAAAAATCATACTCAGAGAGTATTATCAATGACTCACTGTTAAGCTGGGAAGAGGTACCTATTGGGGTCTCACAGGGTCAGTCCTAAGTTTAGCACTATTACTAGAATAGAGTGGAGAATATGCTTACAAAATTTGCAGATGATGCCAAACTGGACGGTCTTACAAGCACTTTGTAAAATGGGATTAGAATTCAAAGGGACTTTGACAATTTGAAGAATTGGAGTGAATTGGTGGGCGATAGTGGATCAGAAATTGAAAGTGCAATTGCAAAAAAGGCTAAGATAATTCTGGGGATGTATTAACAGGTACATCATATGTAAGACATTGGAAGAAATGTTCCTGCTCCACTTAGCATTGATGAGACCTGCGCTAGAGTACTGTGTCCAATTTGGGTGCTACGTTTTAGGAAAGATGTGGTCAAATTGAAGAAAGCCCAGAGGAAAGCAACAAAAATGATAAAAAGTTTAGAAAAACTAATAAAAGGTTAAAAAAACTGGGCATGTTAAGTCTTGAGAAAAGACAACTGAGTGGGGACCTGATAAGTCTTCAACTACATTGAGGGCTGTTGTAAAGAGGATTGTGATTTATTCTCCATGTCCTCTGAAAATAGGACAAGAATAAATGGGCTTAACCTGCAAGAAGGGAGATTTGGATTAGCTATTATGAAAACTTTTCTAACCATCCAGGTGAGCAAGCTCTGGAATAGGTTTCCAAGAGAAACTGTGGAATCCCCATCCGTGGAGGTTTTTAAGGACAGGTTTGACAGACACCTGTCAGGGATAGCCTAGATATACTTTGTCCTGCCTCTGCAAAGGTGGCTGGACTTGATAACATCTGTTCCAGCCTTATGGTCCCATGTTCTGTGATTGTGAGAAAAAAGATGGGATGTTTTTTGTGTGTGTGCTGCTTTTCAGTTGTTTTTCTTAAGTTTTTATAAAGAAGAATCTTCAAAAAAGTCAAGAAGGCACAAAATAAAAGGAAAATTTATATACTTAAAATCAACAACTTAAATGTAAGAAAAACATAGTTCAGTAAAACAGCAAATGAAAGTGTACATAAATCTCTGGGGTCTGGCAACATCCACCAACCTCTCTCATTGCTATCCTGCTGTCGTGAGAACTGTAAATTTAAACAGGATAGCCACATAGGTCAGCCTTTTCACTTGTTTCAAAATAACTCCCCAGTGTAGACCAGAGCTGATTGTGGACAAATCATGTAATCTCTCTGCCTCAGTTTCCTCATTTGTAAAGTAGACTCAACAGTGTTTATTACCTCACATGGTATTGCAAGGTTGAATTCATTAGTGTATAAATGTATAAGAATTACAGATGGAATATGTCTTGGAAATAAAAAGTATTATTATTAAGATTTGGCAACAGAGTAAGTAGATAGACAAGCCTTTAGCTTCTTATGTTATGTAATCAATGTGATATGTATCTATCATCAATATATTGCTTATTTCCTTTAAACTCAGTCACAAGACATAATTGGTCTGTGTAGAATGTTTGAGAAAACAGATACAGTCATGTTTGTATTGTGATGAGATATCAAGTACAGCGCTCTATCTTGCTGTTAATGCTCAAGCACAATTGCCATTTAATTCAAGATATTAAGGATCAGGCCCAGAGTTACAACTAGATACATTTTACAAACATAGATTTCCACTTCAGAAATATTTATGAGGGGGAAGAAACAAGAAACAACAAAAACCAATATTTTGCAAAGATACCATTTGAAATATCTGGATACCAGTTTGAAAAATGATTGCAACAATATTGGATAAATGAAAGTAAACATTAATTAACAGAAAAATAGAAATGCATTTTGAAATATGCTATCAAAAGCAAATTTAGTTACAATTCTTCTTTTCTCTCTTTCTCTCCCCCCACTCTCTGCTGAAAATCTTCCACCATAGCGACTGCATTTGCCTCCAGACTTGTCAGACACAGTGAGCCGCTCAAGCAAACAGGATCTGGCAGAATCCACCAAACTGCTGAGCTCAGGATGTGGTGCGATGGCCACGGGCAAGAAGCACCTGGACTTCTAGTGATTTCTACTTAGCAATTTCACTCCGATGTACATGACACTCTAATTATGATTGTTAATGACTTATGAAAATATTTTTCTTAATGATTTGACCCAGCAGTCCTTAAAAATACCCATTGTGAGAAGAGGCCTCGTTTTCTCATCTTGGTTTCTTTGAAGACGTTTGTTATTGTTTTCTTTTTTTACAAAATGTGCCACATAGGTTTTGTTACATTGAAAAAATGCTGCATTGCATTGTTATTCTGGAAATGTAGAATATTTTGTTCTTGACAGAGAAATATCGGAATTATATTTGTTGTTAAAGTTCAAGATGTTTTATGAAACAATAACAAATGTGTTGTTTTTCACAAGCTAAATGTGTCTGATTTACATGATTGTATTAAATATTGATTATAAATGTAAAATATAAATTAGACAGTATTGTGAACATTATTAAATGGGATTAAGGAATTCATTATCATGTCTTATTTTAAAGCCAAATTTAACAATTATTATTATTTGGAAAAAAAATAGTACATCTGATGTCAAAACCAAAAGTACATACGACATTATTTTACAAAATATATAAACAATGCATTCAAAAATGTATTGCAGTATTTCATATGTGTTCTACTGTGTCAATAATTAAATTGATAAAGAATTTTTCCATAGTAAGAATATATTATAGATAATTAGTTTGCCTTATGGGTTAATAAATGTATTAAAATGCACTTGAGTGGAATTTAGTAAACATTGAAAAAAGAATTGATTTCCTTGTGTAGTTCAAAACAGTAATCCCAAACAATTGAAGTCAGCACTATGAAATTATGTCAACAGACATAATTCAAGATTGAAATTCAAACTGACAGCTACATTAATGGTAGAAAACCAGAAGAGTGCACTGGAGCTTGGGGAAGAGTATCACAGAATGCTGGTCTAAAACAGAACAGAAAATAAAACTAATTCAGGTTTTCATACCTTTAGGTACACTATTTATGAACTTATGAATATTTTGTGAGCGTGTGTGTGTGTGATTTCCAGATAGAAAACTATTAAATATGTTTTAAACCTCTCTTATATATTACTTTGTATTTGGAATACTTGGCAGTACTGATCAGTAAATTACATTGTTTTATATTATTTCTTATGAAGCAGACTTCCATTTTGAAAGGTGGCGTATAGTCCTCTATTGGTACTTCCAAACCAGGTTTTAGATTACCTTAGCTTATCTAAAATTCAGCCTTTATAATAGGAAATAATATGGCTAGAGTGAAATTGACTTTCCAAATAACATTTTACTACAATACAATAATGTTAATGTATTTGATAAGATTCAAACTGAAAAGTTGATTAAATGGTTTGCTTTTCTTATACTATCCAGGTTTTACTTTATTTGTTCTTGACAACACTGTGTGTAAAACAAAGACATAGCTTTTAAAGCTGTCTAACTAATATGATGAATGTCAATCACTTAAAAAACTCCACTGTAGCATAAACACATACTGTATACAGCTTTTATTCTGAATTAGAATAATTGAATCAATGACAGTGATTTGCCAGGATGTCAAATCTATCCATCATATCCTGTCACTACCAGTTTATTTTTTGTGATCAAAATCAAAAAGACTACTATTTTGTCATCAGCTATTTCATTAGTGGTAACAATCAGGATTTCTCTTCTCTCGCTTTTTTTTAAAGATATGCCTATTTTATTTTTTATTTCTAAAAACGTGAATCCTTTTTTTTATCAAAGTTTCAGAACGGAGCTGTCAGTTTCATAAAGCTTATACCAATATTCTTATACCAATATACTTAAATCACAATTGATTTCAAAAACATCATTTCTCTTTTTGCATTAGAAATAACACTGAGCAGAAATTTTCATCAAATGCTTAATATTACCTTTAGAAACTTTTAAATATTTGAATTCAAATAATTTAAACAAAATGTACATATTCTATGTGGAAACATACATGATTATAGGCATCTGAAATTTGAAGTCATCAGGTATATACATTTCTTGTCAGCATAGTTAATGGGTCATTGACTTAACACACAGGTGGAAAATGTCACTAAACTTCACAGCCAATTTCTAATTAATATATGACTTGGAAATAGATGGTAATTACTGTATGTCTATATAAATATAATATTTATGACATCAATTTCAAGTGCTAAAATAGATTAGAATAGAAATATTAAAAAATATTTTGACTAATAAAAGTAAAAGGGAAATTGCCTGCAAAACGATATTAAAATGGTTTTTCTTTTGTTTGTTTTTTCTAATTCACTGAACATGCTGTGTGAAGTAAGTTTTACAGTATGCATATGTACAGTGTTCACCTAAGGCAAAAACATGTAGCAAAATTTTACCTCTCTTTTCTTCAAAAATATTGTTGATTACAACAATATATGACAGTGACTTGGTTTTTCCAGTAAATCAGATGAGTAAATTAAAGTTATATTCACCCTGTTTGATAGTGTGTATAATGTAGTGTTCCACTGGATCCACAAATCAACCTTTTATCTCTCCTTTTTTAGTTTGTGGCATTGGATACAATATTTAGCCATAACATTGAATTCGCTATGAAATTTCCCTGTACTCACTTTTAAGTGTCTGGCATATGACCCTCAGAACCTTGTATGCAAACATTCCACTAGATTATGCCTCTTTTCATTTGCTAATAAATATTTTTTATTACAGGAGGCATATCAGATACTTGAACTGACGGACTCTATGTTTCCTCACAGACTGCCATAATTCATTGCTGACTCCACTTTGCACACCTCCTCCAGAGCCTTAGAGTTGATTTGGCTGGGACATCTTAATGAGAATTAAAGTGATTCAAATTTCCGTTTAGATAGGTATTTTCTTTTCCTCAGTAAATGATATGGATTGCAGAGTTTAGTGTTTTAGTTTTCAGGTTATTGTTATAAAAAAGAAGAAATTGAGCTACCTACATCTCAGTGGGCTTCAAGCTGAAGCTACTACGCTTCTTGCATTGAGACTGATGTTAGGTCTAGAACATTCCAGCATAGAGACAAAACAGTCTCTTTGCATTCCCAATTCAAACTTATACCCAGATCTTGACACAAGTATGAAAAAAAGCAATATTGAAATTTTAAAGAGTTGACTCTTTAATACGTCAAATAAGATTCTTTATAGAATATATGTTAAGTTGAGGCTATTGAAATATAGGTATTTGAAATGTGAGGAGCGTATGATGAGAGATTAAACTATAGCTTTTTTTAATGTACTTGTAAAGAAATTTGTAAAGCCACTTTGCAGTTGCAGCTCTATTCAACGTTATGTAACAATAGCTATTAACACTGGAAGATGAGCATTAAACTACTTCAAATTTGATGCATGTAATAACATACAAGCCAACAAGGTGCCACCTTAAAATTTAATTTAAAATAACTGTTATTCCAAACAGGACTTTGGGGAAAATACAAAAGTATAAATTATAAAAATTCTGATCAGTCAAGTATTGAAAACGAAAGCAAGCCTGAAGGCTTTATGATGCTTGAGATTTCATAGGTTTATTCTTAGACTGGAAGAGAGTAAGTTTAAAATTATTCAAAGAAGCTGGTTTTGAATTATAAGTTTTAGGGAAACAAGTAGTTTTTCACTTAGGGTGCATCTACACAGCACACTAAACTCTAAATAAGATATGCAATTTTCACAACGCAAATTGCATCTCTTATTTCGATTCTATTTCGAAATAGCTTATTTTGAAATTTGGCATGTCTACACAGCGCCAAATTCAAAATAATGTGCTATTTCGAGACATCCTTTAACCCTTGTGGAACGAGGATTACAGGGTTGCCGAAATAATGTGCCTGTTATTTTGAAAAATATTTTGAAAAAACAGGCAGCTTGTTAAGATGTGGGGTCGCAATTTCGGGATAGCCACACTGTGTAGACGTACCCTTAATTGTCCACTCACAATTTAAAAACAGATTGGACAAAAAGCCTCAAGCTTGTTTTACATATTTGACCTCAATGAGATTGAGACCTTTGGCTTTACTTTACATTTCTGTAGTTCTTGGTCCTGAACTTGCTTTGACATATGCTAAAGCTGACCCTCATGCTCAATTAAATCAATGCACAGATGTAATGCTAGCAGATCCTGATGTGAGATGGGAAATCCTATTTTTATGGACTTTTTCTGCAATCTTGCTCAAACAAAACATCCATGAATTCTGTTTCTCTCCTTACACTGCTGTAACTCAGGAATCATTGAGTTAGTCTGGTGTAAAACCAATATATGAGAGAGAAAATAGTACCAAGAGGAGATATGCTCAAGCAATGACTGCCAAATTAAGCTCTCAGTTATTTAAAGGAATATTGTCTAGTTAAATTCAGCCCAAATTAAAACATTGACATGCTTTTTTAGAACTTAAAACAGAACAAAATGGAAAATAAAATTTGAAAAAAATCCACAAACATTCCTCTATAGCAGGGGTAGGCAACAAAACAGCAGTGGATCACCAGGGTTAACCTCTGGTGGGCCGGCCGCTGCTACTATATTTACCTGCTCCTCCACAGGTGCAAGCAATCGCAGCTCCCATTGGCCAGGAATGGTGATCCGCAGCCAATGGGAGCTGCAATGCCCCGTATCTGCAGAGGCACAAGCAAATGTGGGGTCCCACCATGGGCTAACCTTGGTGGGCCAAATCCAACCCATGGGCCAGTATTTGCCCATCTCCACTCAATAGTGTTTGAAATACAAACATTGTAAAATTAAGAATCTGAAGTGGATTTCACTGATTTAATTGTCCAAGCAAAGAGGAAAGCAAAAAGTGAGTATTTAGCATAAAGACTAACAGAGTGATTTTTTTTAAATGTTCACGTTACAAGTGAAGTATTAAATGTAACGTGCACAAAGAAATTTGCAGTATTTTGTTTCTGTGCTAACCAGATCCCTTTAATTTTTCCATGTATATCTTCTGTGAACTATCTTTAAATCTGTTCACAGAACTTTTCAGCTTGAGCATAGATAGGCGAAGGAATCTATAAGTTGCAGGAGAGAAGTTTTCAGGGGTCAAGGAATTTGCAAACTGCTAGTGCAGCTGGCGGAGCTCATATGTCTCAAGGGAGGGAAAAACTGCAGTTCATAACCCTTACAATTTTTAACTGCTAGAATTTATGTAAAGTCTGTTGGGTGCCTGGGAGCAATTGCAACCTCTGCTGGGAGACTTAATGCAAGCTACAGTTCCTGCCTGGCACCTGAAAAAAACTTTGCTGGGGCTCTCACAATACATCTGTTCAATACTTGACCCAGCCACAATGCACCTTTGGAGGTCAGCATCCTGTGAGTGAGGTGTCTGGGCTTCGCGCTAGGATCCTACCCTAGACAAAACGAAGTGAGCTGCCTTAGTGAGAGCCAGGTGACTTTCCTGCCCACCCAAGACTTCAGATACGCTGCCCACTACACTTCACAATTAGGGTGAAGATAATAATATATGTGATGAGGTCGGTGTGGTCTGAAAGACTCATGAAGTCAAAATGAAACACTAAAGCAGACTAATGTCTTCTGGTTTTGTGTAACTCTTATGGGGCTCCTGTCAGACAGAGATGAGAGTGCATTTCCGGGCTTGTTGAGTGTGTCTCTTCTCCCTATCCACATTGGTGAGAGACTTTACTGTGGACACTTCTGACATAGTCACACCTCATCTGTCCACTCTCTCAACACAAGCAATAGAAAACATCCTTTGCAACAGACTCTCCTCTCTATCCAATAGAAGCCTCTCGTCAGCTCCAGCTGTTCCTGATAAAGCTTTACAGCCTTCCCTGCCATTTTTAGGGAACACTATGTGCCCTGTAATTCAGACATGTATTCTGAGACTTAGAAAGAGGTGAGTGGTGGATATGTGGAAAATATAGAAGGGATAAACTGACAAAGGGTAGCAGGGGACAGAGTTACCATTTGTGCGGGAACTTTAACTTTTCATTTCCTTATTTTACAAGCTTTAATATAAAATTTTCCTAAGTGAAACTCATTTTCAACCTTCACTCTGTCCAACAACCAGACTCTGATCCCACTGAAGTCTTTGGCAAAATGTCCATTGGTTTCACTGAGACCCTTATTCTTCCCCCCCCCCAAAAAAAATTGACAATACATGATTATGATTAAATTGCAGTTACTCAAGTGACTATGAAACTCAAAGCTAAACTCTAGCACCATTGCTAATAGGAACAAGATACCAACTCTTCCAAATGAAAAGCAAACCCACAACATTTAGGTCCCAGTGTGGGCCGATACACCATACTCTTATTGAACGCAATGGAGCCTGTCAGGGGCAGCAGTCTAGCCACACGAATTAGGCTGAATGAAGGTTCTTGGCCTTACACTGTAAATTCTTCTGACAAGGTCTGTTTCTCCATATGTGTTTGAACAGTGCCTAGTACAATGTGGGGGGGGGGAGGAAGAGTCAAGTCCTGAGTGGTCTCTGGGAATTTCTACAACAGAAATAAACAAATAGACAAGAAAAATGTTTCAAATTCCTTGAAAGTTCAAGGAAACAAAAAAACGTAATTGGGAAAAAGTAGTTCAGTTAAGCAATCAGGTTGGAGCAATTCTGCTGTGCTTTCCTAGTCTACTACCCCATATTATTGCCTCATTGCATGCCTGCCCAGGTGAGCCTTGACCTCCACTTTTTTATGGGGGTCATATATTTGTGATTAAAAAAACATAGCTACCGAATTAGGCTTCTGTTGGTTAACCAAGCAGGTCTCTTGTTGATGAGAAGTCCTTTAAACGCAAACTCTGTCCATTTCCTTTGGCCCAGCAATCTGAAATTCATAAGATACAAAACATCTCTTCCTGCCATGCCACTTTTCTGAAGGGTCCTCACCCAGAGCAGTCTAAGAAATGCCACTTGTCAGGAAAACCTTTCTTTCCAGATTGCCTGGCTGAGCAAAATGCCGTTTTCTTTCTAAGAAAGGGACAAGTGAAAGGCGGTGCTATGACCTTGTGTGCCTGAATTAGCACTAACAGGGCTGGAGATGGAGGAGAAGAGCCTCTTTAGCTACACTTGGAGCAATACTTGACTCCTGTTGGTGTTAAGGGCAAGTAGAAATGAACTGACAAAACAAATAAGGCATTTGTAAGTGTCTCCAGTGAATGCTGTGCTACCAGAAAATGCGGAGTGAAGCGTAACTTTACAATAAAGCTATAAATTGTACATTTTATTTGGTTATAATAAGACATGATGACTCAAGCAGAATAAAATACCTTAAGAGCTCTGAATACTAGGCGAGGGCACAGATACAAGAGCTAACTGATTTCTTCATCCGTCCTAGCTTGCTGTTTGCAGCAGTATACTTCTAGCCTCTGAAAAATGTATTTCCTATCCCATGGATCGGACTAGACTAACCTGAAATCATCCAGGATTATTTTGCTCACCTTCTACGGTAATGGTGGAATTCCTTTCCCAACCTTCACCCTGGGTTTTACAGTCCTAACTGGAAAGTGATGATTCCTGTCTCATTTAAATAGGTGCCATTTGACTCATGAGCCCCCTTTAAAAACAATTAAACAATTAAAAGCAGCATCTCAGCAGTGTGATTCAGAAGTGATTCCATTGTGTACATAGCCACGAAAGGGCACTGACCTGAATGCTATAGTAAAACTGTTTAGGTTATGATGCTGCTCACTGAAGATGTCAGTATCTTAGCTAGAACAGAATGGTTAAAATTACAAAATACGGTATGAAGAACCCAGCATTCACGTGCGGATTCTTGTTCTGCCGATAAATGGGAAATGGCATGGGAGCTGTCGAGGTGGACAAATAAATTATGTAGAAAGTGGTCTTATGAAATAAAGAGGGGTTTAAGCTAATGCACAGAAAAGGCATATTCCTATAAGAACCAGTGGCTAATGGTCCTGGATCAGACTGACAGAAATATCTGATTAACACTGAGCGATGGTTCCATAGTACATTTCAGGCTTCTTGGATAATACATCTGTAGAAGGGTAAAGTGAAACTTTGGATTCATTAAAGACAATAAAAAATATCATTAGAGGCGCTTCAGAGCACACTGAAGATTTCAATGCAGTCAGTCCCTGGGAAAGAAGCAAAGAGTTCTCATTCTCGCTCTCTCTCTTTCTCTCTCTCAAAGTCTAGAAAAGCTTTCTCTGCCTATTTGGGTGCTTTGAGGTCTAGCCTGCCCTTGAGCAAGTAACCAGGAACTGGCATTAGCGCTCACACAGTTTGAGCGGTTGTATTCACTCCCCCACCCATTCTAGAGAAGAGGGTCTTGACAGGACGAGACACATATCCTCCGGTGCAATCCTCCACTATCGCTATAACCCACAGTGCCTCTTGGCACAGAGCGTAGCAGCCCTTCCAGGCAAGCATTGCTCAGGGGCCCGACTGGCCTCATTTTTCCCTAACATGCAGCAGCTACAGACTTTCTCTAGAGACCGCTCCCCCCTCCCCCCTCTCCTCCACCTCACACACAACTGCAGGGACAGGAAAACCCACCAGGGAGCCGAAAATATTGCCTCCATGCTATGGTTAACCAAACGCTCACTGCACTAAGCACCACATACAGTCTCACAGCTAGTTGTTGTATACTGTCCTTCAGATTGGCGAGAGCATAGCCTGTCTCTATAGACCACATTACAGTTCCATCTCTAGTTCCATGGTGACCCTATATTAACAGCAACAAAGATAATTGTACAGTATATATATATATATATATATGTGTGTGTGTGTGTGTGTGTGTGTGTGTGTGTGTGTGTGGGCTGAGATACTTTTGTATGGCAGGAGTAGTGCCACTGACGACTACACACTAGTAGAAAAACCTGTAAGAGAAGAGAACTAGGCTAAATGTGATAGTGAGATATCCAGGCATTTGGCACTGCAAAAATGGCAGTCATTTCCCCCCAGCTCTACTTCTCATATTAGATGGAGCGAGAGAGAGAGAGATTTTAGGGTTTTTACTCTGAAGCCTAGAATGCCTGAGGAGTCAGTGTGAAGCAATGAAACCATCTATAAGCATAGTAGAGAGCCTCTTTTTGTTTTAAATAGTACCAGCTTCAATCATCAGTGGATTTTGCAATCTACTACCATCCAGTTTGTAAGTTCTCAGCTTTTTGACGCTTTACCAATGTGTGACAAATACACCCACATATACACTCTAGGCGAAAGCCTGTACTGTCACACGGGCATCATTTGTAACATAAAAAAAGTGTGTGTTTGCATATATATTATATATATCACACAAGTATGACGAACTAATATTAAACACACCATATATATGCAGGTCATGTCTTTTCAAGGAGGACTGCACACAGTCTCTATTTGACCTCCCATACTAAACCCCACACACAATTAATTACAGGTGCTAAGACTAGCATTTATACTTCTAGTAATCTAATTTATGCCTACTACTCAAGACATACTCTGTGTGTATGTGTGTGTGTGTGTGTGTGTGTGTGCGTGCGCGCGCACATGTGATGTATGTATGTGTATGTTGTTGTGATACAGGCATGGTCAATTTATTCTGTATTTAAAATGCAGATGTCCATATATAAAAGAACAATAACTGTAGCCCGCAGAAATGTAAAAATGGCAGAATTTTTATACAAAAAAAATCTCCCTTTTATATCAATAATTTCTTTATAAGTGGTGATTTCTGTGCAATTATAACCATTAACTATAATAGCCATATCAGTAAAAAGGAAGATTTAATATAACGTTGTCTAGCTTTTATACATTTCTGCTTATGTCAGATTTTTAATTTTCTTGTATTAAAATCATGTGCTTTGAATGTAGTATATCTTTATCCTACAGGACTATGTTTTTAGATGCCTTTAATCCTGGCAGCAGTGTAGTAATTCACTCAACACCACAACTTCTGTTAGTTTAAGTGTACAGAGAAGTGTTTTCTGTATCTACTTATGTGTGTGACAGCCCAAGACCACAAATTATAACAGCCTCAAAACTCACTGTGTATTTTTTTAAGCATCACATCTGTTCTTCATTGCAGCTTTGCATGTAACAACTGGACTATGGTGAAACAGTTTCATAGATGGGGGAATGTTTAGATTTAGCTGCCAGTAACTAAAGGTTTTTAGCTTTCACTAGCCAGTCACAGTTTGCATTGTTGTTGCCTGTTGATTTGTCTTCTCTCGTTATTTCTTGACATGCCGCTCTCCACCCATATCCACAATAGCAACCCTCGCATAAAGCATGTTGAGATATTAACCAATTTATAGGTTCAGTGGAAAACTACACTAAGATTATGCTGTGTGGCGGTATGGAGGACTGATGTTAGCTTTCCAAAAGAACTTTGCTTTTATTACAAACCCAGCTGTTTTTTTAAAACATTCTAAATTAAATATTTTTTAAAGCCAAAAAATATATCTACATATCTCAAAAGTACTGGCTTGACCAGCATAAATCAAAGCATAGTCCCCACTGAAAATTCTGCTATATTGTTGAGTTCATTTAGCACTTGATTATAAATCTCTTGGAAACTGTTTTCCTCTTCCATAAATACAGTTATAGATGCAGACTTTTGTATAGACCTCTGAATGTAGATCAATTTATAACGTGTTCAGCCCAAATTACAGCATGCTTGAGTCATAATGTCTATGAAGTTATTTCCTTGAGGACCTCCACTATTGAAAATTGAAAATAAATTCAAAATAACACTCAGTCAATATATAATGTTAACCTAATAAGGTAACAAAATTTGCAACACCACACTATGAGGTTAAAAAGAAAATAGTATAATAAAGGAAATACAAAGGCTTTGGCATGGTTTTTACAATCAACAATGGTTAATTTTGATATGTAGTTGTGAACAACTTCAAAACACTTAAGTTTAAAACTCTTGCAAGCACTTTTAATTGATTAGGAATGAATTCTAGATGCACAAAAATGATTGGACTGTGAACAATAGTACAACTATATCTAAGAACAATTAACTTTTGCCGACCAAAAAAGAAATGTATGATGCATGAAAATGTGTATAAAACATCTATAGAATATTCTTGTCAAATATAAATGAAATTAACTTTATTATAGAAATCATTCTGGGAGATTTCTAGGGAAGACAAATACTTACATTTTGACATAAAACAAATTGGCTTATATCGAAGACACAATCTACCTTTTATCTATCAAACGCTTTTCTTCATCGAAGTTCTCGTTTACCCCTTGTTTGCACATAAGCTTCATCTGTTAACAACCTTTGGAAATACCAACAGATATTTTTCTTACATAAATCTAGTGCGTATTGTTCCAGGTTTAATTATATGCAATGGAATGATACAAACTTGGAACATCAGTCCATAATCTATAAACAGATTGGTAGAAGTATTCGATATATCTTGATAAAACTCTTAAATTTGTGGCAAAGCTTGTTGATCATGGCTTCCTTTTTTAAAAAAAACAAATTCATGACCAACACAGATCAAACATCCATCCAGTCTACATTGTTCTTTTTTTTTTCATTATAACATACAAATGCCCATTTACAAATAATACACCAAAATGAATAAAAGTTTGGATACCAAAATGAAGATTTGTTCCAACTGATATAATGCCTTCAGTGTACAAAGGTCCATGTTAAAGTCTTTTCCATGTGTTACAGAATTGGGCACAGTTGCAGTACAGAAGTCTTTCTTCCTTTATAAAATACTGCTGAACATCCAACTGTTGTCCATATAGTCATTTACAGAATTAACACATGTTTTACTGTAATCTTGGCCAATATTGGGACATATCAGGTTCACTGCCAGGAACTTGAACTGGAACTGACACACCAGGTGAAATAAGACCTGAAAAAGAGAGGAAAGTATCTGTTTTAGCTTTTCAACATACAGATTTTTTAAAAACAATTGTAAAGAGTTGTGCTTGTATTCTCGAAAGTATAAAATCCACCTTCCAATTTACAGAATCTTAGGATTTATTTCTATGTTTTTAAAAGTCCTCTGAGCACATAGAACTGATTTGTTATTACAAATACATTTAATTTCATAAGATAAAAAAGCCAAATTCTCAACTTATTTACACCAGATGAGAATCTGTCCCAAAACATATAAAAGTTTTCACTATCAAGCCTTTTTAGTCTCAGAAATGTGTCCAATTTACTCCTGTTTGCAAGAGATGATTTGTTCTTTTCAATTAGTTTCCCTTATTATAGATACACTGAAAACTCTACACAAGAATAGCCTAATAGGCAATTTCATAAAACTCCGCCCCATAGTATCTGCAAATGTAGGCCCCAACACATTACACACATGATTAACTTTACTACTGAAAGTAGCAATCCCATTAAAGTCAATGGAAATACACGCAGTAATAATGTTAATCCCATGTCTAAGTGTTTGGCAAGATTAGGGCCATCCTGAGAACAATTTTCTAGCACCTTCATTAGAAGGACACTTCCTTTAAGCAACCATTTTTGTTTCTCCCTTCATTTGTAACTTAAAATGAGATTTCAATGTACACCCAAAAAGTCAATGAAGGTTTTACATTTTGGCATTTGGCCAAATCCTGCTGCTATTTAAGCCAACAGCAACAGGTTTGGGCCCTTTTGCAGCAAGATAGTTAGCATGAAATGAACGTTAGTTTTAAAGAAAGACAGTGTTGGATATTGGTGAAACCAAGCTATGGGAAATGTATCTTTGTAGAAGATATTAATGGAAATCTACCTGTTGAAGTGGTTCCAGAGGTTCCCATTGGCTGGCTGTTCATATGTGTCTGCATGTGAGGAGGTGTGTACGTATCATAGCTCCGCCCATTCACTGACGGACTAGTGGGCAGCATGCAAGAGTAGGAGGAGGTCTGGCTGGGTACTGGGGGCTGTGGGGGAAAAGGACAAAATAATGTTACAGATCTAGTAATTTTAAATGATTTGAAATCTCAGTTTCCTCTAGTGGGATCTACCAGCACACAGAAGTTTCAGAGAACCTAGCTTCTTTTTCATAAAGAACAAACAAATTAGACCATTTAATGTAAGTGCTTAAATAGGTGGATTTAGATACCAGCTTTCAGCACCCAAGCTTGAAATGCTGGCTTTGATGTTGCTTATGCAGAGGAGCAGGCCCTTATGATCTTTGCATGTACAGATAACTTGAGTGTGGCCCAATTCTGCTGTCACATACACTGGTGCAAATGAGAAACAACCACACACACACACACACACACACACACACTTTTCCAGCGTAGTTCTTTCTGGTAGCCATGTCATTGTATTCCTTATAGCAAATGCAATTGGTCCCAAACTCATTCCAACAAAACCTTGCACTACACAAGCATATAATCTTTAAATGCATGCACCCCATCTACACTCGATTTGCCAAGAAGATGATGTACATAAAATATGCCATGGCAAAACATATAGTCTTATATGATTAAGGCTGACAATGTGCAATCCACTTACAAATTCATTTCAGTGAGTCAGCTACTTTTTGAATTATACCGTCCTCCCTCTGCAATGACTATTGAGGCTTGTGTTTTCAAAGGGGTTCAAGGGAGTTTGGTGCCTAACATTTTGCCTCTGTTGTAAATGACAAGCCCAAAGAGGAATGACGTTTAAGACGGTCTCTGACTCCTGCACTCCCAAAATGCATCGCTGACTGAGGTGAATTGCACCAAAGGCCTCAGATATCAATAAATAACAGTTTATTTCATTTTTCTACATGTTTGAGGGATTCTGCCTGCAGCAGCAAACTTCATTTGGTTGATTCTGAGAAACTAGTAACATAGTAATTGGTACACTTCAATAGACATATTGTCCACCTAATCTGATATTCTGTTTGCCACACTGGTCAATGCTCTATGCTTCAGACAGGGCAATAAAACCTTCACAACTAGCCAATACCATACAATATCCTGCTCCCACCCCCATCACTTAAAAATTACATTGTGCATCTAAAAGAACTGTAGAGAAGTCCCCAGATAAATAGATTCCTTACTAACCCCACCGGTGATCACTTTATGCTTTCTGGCATGAGGATCAACACCTCATGGAATCATAATTCAGCTAGCATAATTCCAGTTGCTAATCACATCTTTTTCTCTTAGGTGTTCCTAGTGTTCCCATAGCCATAGCACATTAGTAGCCAAAATCTAGTCCTTTTAGCAATTTACTAAGTCTTTTGCCTCAATAATACTGCAGCAAGGTGTCCCATGGGTTAATTTTCGTATTTTGAAACAGTTATTTTCATTTTAATTTGTTGCCTTTTAATGTTGAGTGCAATTGGGCTTCCCCATACAATGCCATTCATTATTTGATAGAACTTAACTATATCCCTTCCCATTCTTCTCCTTTTCAAACTATATAATCGTAGTCTACATTTCTCCTCACTCCACCAATCGTTATTGCTGCTCTTTCCCCTTTTTTTTCTAATTGAACTTTCAGGAAGGGAAATACTTTCAAAGACACATGGGTACATTATACTCTCAGTTTCTATTCCCTTGCACAGGGCCCCTAACTGCCCTTTGTGCCTTTCAAAACCTCTTTCTTAATTCTTACTGGGGGCCTGTCTCTGCATTCCTTGAAGATTCCAAACTCCACTGACTTCTTAGAGGCCTTTTGGCACACCAAGTTGAGGATCTGGCTGTTAATCGTGTATCTGAGAGACAACTTAGTATATTACTTACTTGCATAGGCAGGTTGTTAGCCATTGTGAAGCTAGGCATGGGTGGCAGAGCGCTGTATGTGTTTGTAAGCGCAGTGTCTGTTCTGCCCAACATTGAACCTGATGTGAAAGAGGAAACTACAATAAAATAGACAAATAGGAGATGAACACATTAGTTTAAGCTGCAATAACAGTTGGTATGTAGATTCAGAAGGCTATGTGTTAGTTCCCTAAAAGGATGAATGTATATGAATGTATTGCATAGATTACCAGGTGTGGTAGGTTGCGGGATTGGTTGGTAGACACTTGTGCTGAAACTACTACTGATGGGAATATGGCTGGGTGTGTTGCTGGCTTGTCTTCTCTGATTCCTCAGTTTCTCTTCCCTTCTCCATTTAGCCCTCCTATTGGAAAACCACACCTGAAAACAAAAGGGTTTTTAAATTATTACGTAGGTAAGATTATACCTGTGTGGCCACCTATCATTCACTACATGTCTGGCACAATGCTAACATGCAGCCTCTTTGGAGCAGAAAAATCCATTCAGTATAAGCCAACCTATGCCTGTTGCTTATGTCTGAAAAGCTGTAGATGCACAAATGTTAGATCAACATCAGTGGCTTCCTTGTATTTTGAAGTCAGTCACACACAAAAATCAATGTCACAAGGATGTGAATACCTGTATTCTTGCTTCAGGTAGGTCTATTTTGGCAGCTAGTCTCTCCCTGGCAAACACATCAGGGTAATGGGTCCTCTCAAATTCTGAGGGGGAAAAAGAAACAATGTTGCATTAGCTCTAACTATGTTTTAATGACTTATCAGAGCTACCTTTGAAATGCCAGGTCATTTCTTAGCTTTTTCATGCTCTATATATTCCACCAGAAAAGCATGTAAAAGTGAAGTTGACGTTTGTGTGTGCTGGAAATGGGGCAATTATTGTGCCATACTCACATACACATCCCCACTGAGATCACATGAGTAAGGATTCATGGGACTGGGCCCAATGGTAATATTTTTCAGGGAGTGTCAGGATTCCAGGACCATGGTCAGAGGGGGCTCAAAGCAGGCAGTGAGTCAGCCCCCAGCAAGTGGGTTGGCACACAGATGTATGCTGCCTGTGCAGGACCTTTAGGGTGATTCTGTCCTCACTCCAAACCCTCTGGGCCTGTCACAATGTGACCTCTGGCAAGGATGGGGTGAGTAGCAGCTGGGAATTTTGTAACTCCCAGTCAGCCAGCATGCACATTATGCCCTGTGACTTTAGGAAAGTTGGTGTGTATGTAATGAGGGGAGGAGGTAGGGAGTTGTGAATATAATTAATTGTATTGTGCTCGGGGTATCCTTAATGCATTTTTTCTTTAAAATAAAACTTCTTACAACTGTTCAGATACTAGAGATGAATACCATAAAAATGCCTATAAACCTCTGAAGCCTGCTGAAAAAAATGGAAGGTTGGGAAGCATAGATTTTTATGGAGCTTTCTATCTGTGCATATAAATGTCTGTGAATGCCCTCTTCCATTTAGCTCTGAACATAACCAGGATGCATTTTGCTTTTCTCTCCGATTTTAGTAGCTTGAAAATGTCACTCGCCTTTCTCAAGGGCTTCAATTTGCTCTTGGGTAAAGGATGTCCTATTTCTCTGCAGCTTTCTTTTCAGCTGAAGTCTCATCTGGGCCTCATCTGAATCTTCTCCATTAGAGCTAATGGAGTTTGTGTTTTCACCTCCTCCTTCCTGTTGTGGACAGCCATCTGCAACAATCAGAACAGGAAATTAAAACAAATTTCACCCAACTGTCAGTTTCCTATAGTTGCAATATACCATAATAAACCAGGTCAGCCATGTTTGCTGATGTCTTTTCTAAAATATACTTAAAATGTCAAAGTGAAAGTTCACTGGTGACATAAGTTACATAATAGCGTTTTATTTTTCAACCTCACCATAAATATTTTATATAAAAACCTAACTGTAATGTAATTACATTTTATATTTTTCCCCCTCTGGAATAAGAGAGGCATAAAATCATTTCCAGTGAAAATTATTCTTCATATTGAATCTGTACTAAAAAGCTATGCCATGCCAGTCTCCTTTCTCTGCAGAATTTATTTACCTATTGCTATATTTAAAATGGTGATGTTCAGTATTTCAGATTATCTATAATCAGTAATTCCTATCTAATCAATTAGATGTTGATAGGTTTGTAGAAAATGCTATTAAGAAACCAAACCAAGCTTGTAATCTTTTTTAAAAAATATTTATCCAGTTTTTATTTGAATTCTGCACAGTCAATTTCATTTTAAAGGTTGTGAATTTAGAAGTGCCTGCATTGTTCTGCAGTTTTATTCAACTATTGTATGAGTGTGCATTGCCTTGACACCTATTACTGAGCACAGCTGTAATTATATCATCACCAAGAACAGGCTATAATTGCTGAAAATGGAATTTTATATTTAGATAAAAGGACTGTCCATTCTTTGTAATGTGTTGCACCAGAGAAAAGTAAGATTTCTTTTAAAAAATTTAACATGTAATTTTAAAAGAAATAGTAGCGAGTTCACTAACTAGCTAAATATGCTATGCTGCAGCTGAACATTTGGCATATCATTTAAGTGGTACATTTTTAATTAGGGCATTTCCACCACTTTTAATGTAATTTCTATCATTAAACAAGGGGAAATTTTATTGTTTTCACATTTCTGTAGGACAGAAAGATGTGCACTTGGTCTAGCTGTCTTTCAAAGTGTCTGCGCCAACACTCAGGTTTGCAAAAGGAATGGACATTTCTGTTAAGGCAAGGAAGTTATCACTAAATTAACTCTCCCTCTCTTTTCAGAGCATATTTTCACGAGGTTTTGATGTTTCTAAATGAAAGCTGGAATAAGGAGGCAAGGGCTACTTATGCTAATTTGCTCTAAAAGTTATGCTACAAAATAAACAGCAACAGTCCAGTTACATCCTTTAACTATTGTGGGAAATCAACTTTAAAGTAATATCATTTATAATCAGATAACAATAGGCACAGCCTTCAAAGCTTTAAGCGAATTGTGACAGAATCTGGTAGGATCTTTTCAAACACTTTGAAATGTTTTAAAACCCAAACTTTCTTCCCCATTTAAACAGTTGGATTCATCTACAGTGGTCACCATATGGGCGTTTGTAGATCTATTGAGATGACCACCAACACTTGAATAGAAAAGGGCTGCTTTTCACCAGTACACAATGCCAGCAGAGTAAGGGAAACTATTAAACTCTTGGGGCAGGAGGGTTGGCAAACTTTCGTGGGCAGAATTTTGAGGACACAATCAGGGAGGACAACAAAAAGATTCTCTTGAGGCGTGCAGTGGTCCACATTGTATCACAAGGATCCCAGTCAACAGACTTTTCAGTGAAGTATGTTAACCTTTATGCACTACTATCATTAATCACTGTCCCCTGGGCTGGGCTACTCAATGCTAGTTAGGATTTTTACTTTCTATAGGAGAAGAGAAAGAAAGAACACCCCTAAACTTGTGAATAGGACATCTCTATACACTGAGCCTGTTTACTCAACACCAGAAAGAGAGAAAACTACTTAGCCAAGATTAGATAAGCTTCAACTAACATATTAGAGCACAAGGGTCTGTTTTTATTTACTAGTGAAAGTTGCTGGGTGACTTTTTAAGTGTTTCCCAAGCAAGGACTTGTGTGTTCATACCCGAGGTTTTATTTGGGGAGAAGGGGGTAGAAAAGCTTCAGTCAGCTTATCTACTTCCCCCTGCTTGTTAAGAAACAGCAGCATTTTCCAAGGCAAACTTTTAAACCGATCCTTGTTTACCGAAGAAGCCAAACTTCCAACCCTCAGAAGAGGAAGGGAGATGCTTAAATTCATGGAAACTAGAGAAGGCGCCCTTCTAAGAGGCTGCACACCCAGCTCTGTTTCTTTGGCAAAGCTCGAGCGATGTCTTCAAATAATGTTGTTTGTTTTTTTGTTAATAATCCCTTTCTTTCTGGTTTATTTCTAGCCACCTGAAGTTACGACTGGCGGCACGACCCATGTCCTGGCGGCACTGTCTTGTTAATTTAAAAGGTTATATCGCACATTCGTTTCATTTCAGCTTGAGAGTGAGCAAAAACCAGTGTGATTTGTCAATAGTTTTTAAATGCACAACCTCCCTCATGTCCAAGTCTTGTGCAAAAACACAGCTCACTTTGAGATAACTGAACATACTCCTTGCTCTTGCAATAATAAACTGTAGTTTTCAATCTTAAACTTAAATATTGAGTTTAAGAAAAAACTCTTGTTTTTTTCCGGAAAAATCTCTATTTTTCTTCTAAAGCTTTACTAAAAGGCTTTATGCGGTCTTAAAAAAAAGTATTTTCTTGCCACCCCTGGGAAGTTTAGCTTTGATTCGCTTCCCTTTCCCAAACTTGTGCTTATAAAACTCTATGCATTGAACTAAAGGTTCGCCATAGAGTAGCAAATATGATTTTAAAGGGGTCAGACAATTAAGATGTCTTCTTTTAAAACGAGGCCTTTTTAGAAACCTTCTCAATAAGCTGTTCCACCTTCTAGACCTAATCCGTAAGAAAGCGAGTGAATGTGCGTCCCATTATCCTATCGCTAGACCATCTGACGCTGGGTGTAGGATTTGTTTCCTGGAAGAAGAAGAAGAAAAAAGACTCTGGGAAATAAAATCATTCCTTAGTTTCTTAGTGTCTTAATCAGTGAGGCGGAAAACAAGCCAAAAAAGATAGCAACCCAATTGCGGCACCTTTCAGCTGCAGAGCTGGGATCAAAACATTGTAGCATCTGTTGAAAGAGAAAGTGTCTAAATCCTATAGAAGGCTTTAGTCTTATAAGGAGGGGGGGGGGATAAGAAACAGTGTGTCCCTGATCCCTAAACCCACTAAATCACTGGAGAATTTCTCCCGGATAGAGATGTCTCTTTTTGTTCTGTCAGCCCTCATGCAGCCATTATTTTATTCACTGCTGCATGGCGTTTATCAGATTGAGACCATATTTGTCCCCCTTTGAGACCTAACCTCGCCTTATGCTTTCTGCGTAATGGACTCTTAAAACCCAGGCGCACCGCGCTGCGAAGGGAAAACATTAGCGCGCGCATGAATATTCCAGAGGCAGCCCATTCCATTCCGGGAGGCAAGCGCGGGAAGGGGCTGCACCCCCCCCCCCCCCCCGGCTTCCTCGGCCGCTCAGGTCCCAGGCTGGGCTGCTGCGCGCCGCGGGCGCGTGGGAATGGTTGCTCGGGTGTCTCCCCCCGCGCCCCTGGGTAGCAGGACAGCGCGGGCGGACGGGCGAGGAGGCCGGACACATTGCGGGGGGGCACCGCGCTACCAACCCGCCCCAGGCCGGGGGAAGAGCCTCCCGAGCACAATGGCGCGAAGACCCCGCAATTGCCCAGCTGCGCGCCTCGCCCGTCGCGGAGCCCCGCGCTCTGGCAAGCCGGGTGGGGTCGAGGCGCACGTTTCCACCACCGTGGGGTTTGGGCCGGAGGGGAGGGGAGTGAGCTCCCAGGAGCTCGCTAGAGCAGAGCTGAGGGAGGGGCGGTATCCGAGTTAGCGCTGACCCCGGGCGGGGGGGGGGTTGAACTTTCAGGAGTTATGCCTTGCCCCCCCTCTCCGGAGTTGGGTGCAGCTTTGCACCCCGCACTGAACCCCGCGTTTAACACGTTCCCCCAAACCTGGGGGGGGGGGGCTGAACGATTTTGAATTGTATTGACGAAAAGGGCCCTCGCGTCACTTGCTACAACGCGGGGCTCCCAACAGCCTGTCACTGGATTGAACAAGGGGGGGGGGGGGGAGATGCTCCAGACTGAGGTTAAACTCGAATTGTCTCACCTACAGGCACCCCACGCGAGATCGCCCCCCACCCCACCCCTTTCGCCGGGCTGGGCGTTATGGGGAGGGGACGCACCCGTGGCCGGGAGGGGAGGCTCCACCTTGCTCAAATCCAGCCCTCTCCTAGCTAAGTCATTCAAACGACTTATGAAATCAGCAATGACTCGTCAAACCCACGGAGAGTGCCACTCGGTGTGGGGGGGCCGGCCCGGCGGGACGGCTGCACATCAGCCCGGAGGTCTCCAAGCAGCGACAGCGGCACAGGGCGGATGGCGCATGGCTACATACAAGTCACCCAGAGCCGTTTCGGACAGCTGGCGGGCCACCGGGCGCGTCTCTAGGTCTTACCGCATGGAGCGGCTGTGGCGAGCTGGTGTCGCTAGCTACAGACAGATACGTTGCGTTGCAAAGATGGCTGCAGATTTCTCTACTGTACTTAGCGCTAGGCTGGCTGGTCATTAATTAAAGGCCTAGATTAGCCTTGGCATCACCCCCCTCCTCCGATCCGAGGAGCCAGGCAGGGCAATGGCAAGGCAGTCCCGGGGCTAAAGGAGCGATTAAGGGCAGTGACACCGCTGCCCTTTCTCGGGACAAACCCCAGTCGCTCCCTCCGCCCGTTCTGTCTCCTGCCGCGCCTTGCACTCGAAAAGCTGCCTAGGAAAGTTGGAGCCCGCAGGTAAATGTGAGGGGAGGGCGCCAGGCCCCAGTACTTCGGCTGAGCTCCCTGCGAGCTAGCCAGGGACGGGGCGATCATTAGGACTCTGAGGAGATAGGGAAAAAGGGGAGAGCTTTGCTCTCTATCTTTCCAGTGTCCTTCATAGATTGTTTTCTTCTCTTAAAGCTGACATGTCTAATTGGCAAGCGGTGCCATATCGTGTCCAGAGGTCTCCTGTGGAACATTTCTACAGCTGTCTCCTTCAACTAGACGCTTATTCATGTCGCCTTAATGAGAAACAAAACGATCTCTAATGAGCAATTACATAGCGACAGAATTGTTCCCATAACAAATTCTTGCGTGTGACAGAAACATCCTTTGTACCAGATATTCCGCATACTGTTACGGATTTTTTTTTCCTTGCGGGGGGAAAACAAAAAACAGGTTGTTGGCTAGACACCTCTTCTAAAGAACTGACCACAGCTTGGGAAAGGTCTGAGCCTGCACAGAAACGGTATTCAAAAAGGAGCCATTAACCATCTGAAGTATGTAACATAACATCCCATTATCCTTTATATTATCCCCCTGTCAGTCCCACAACAAATACCTATTAATCTTCAGGATAAACAGGTTCCCATATTTACACAGTTGTTTCAGGTCCACTGAGGAGGGACAATAATCAGCCCTACAGAGAGAGTTACCTACATTGTGGCCAATCTCTCTGGGTTTAGAGACACTCGCGCAAAAAAATCGGCTTGGCTATTGAGCAGAAACTCTCTAATTAATAGGCTGATGGACAAGGTAAAGAATCAAATCAATAACTCACGCGCCTCCCCCACATACGGCAGGTCTGCGTGGCTATGTCACTGGCACTTTTACACACACACACACGAAAATGGGGTTCTGAATACATTTGAGAATCAAACTGGAAACCAATCCGCTAATCAAGCCCTAGCGCTTCCGCATAGCCTCGCTACACACCTGCATTTATTTCCCCGTCATTCCTTAGGCTTGCTACTCAGAGTCGCCTAATTTGTCAATTACAGGAAGGCGCAATATGATACAATCATGTTTACCTCGCAGCCTGTCAGAGAGCTAACTTGTCATACTCCTACAAGAGGGTGGTTCTCGGTGCATTTCAATGGGAGATTTAGCTGTAACACTCCGGAGGTGGTCTGGGAAGGGGTTACACACTCCTATCAACCGGGAGACATTGGTTGAGAAGCTTTGCAGAGCCCAGAAGCTCCTCTGATGGGGGATGTGCCTTACCTTGCGCAGGCTGTCCTGGCACTGAGGTACCGGGGTACCATCCGGGTCGCGTGCCCCATGTCCCTGTCTGCCCATTCAGCATCCTTAGCTTGTCATACATCCCATCTGCACCCATCTGTTGCTTTTCGCTAGCCAGGTTGCGTAGAACTCTGTTTATTGACGATACCTGAAAGGCAACCAACATTAAACAAAATGGTAGTGTGTAGCACTCCTACAACGCGAAGTCAGTATCACCGCACTCCTCTGCCTCGGGGTGAGGGGCTGATTGAACCTGCACATCATTAAAGAGATTACGAGATAAAAATTCGAAGGAAAGCAGCTACCATAGACTGGTCGCTTTGTACTGCGAGTTACCAGATTCCATTAATAAACCCACAGAGACTTTCCTCGTTCTGTGTTTTAATTTTGCACATATATACATAAATATTTGTGAATTCCTGATGGATCAGACGGAAAGGAGGAGCCGACATTTTAAGGCACTGATCAAGTTCTTTATGCAAAAATGTGTCCGACCCTGCCACATGCAAATGATAGGAACTACTGTCCTCACATTTGATACCAAAACAAAGGAAGCAGAGGTTCGCTCTAGCTACCCAGGCATTCAACACAGCAGATAGGAAGATTTTTTCCATGAACTTACACTGGGTATATTATCGTTGGTACAGACCCCCTCTGATAGTAATCTGTCTCGAATCTCCCACGCAAAGATGGAGGGGCACTCTCGTTTATACTGCGCTATTTTGCTTACAACTTCTGGAGTCGCTACTCTTGGTTTACTACCTCCGATTGCCCTGGGTCTGATGGAGCCAGTTTCGTAATACCTGCCCAAAATTTTACTCACACATCCATTCGACACCTGCATAGGGAAGCGGACAGAAAATCACATTATTAATAATTTCAAGACAAAAATAAAATTGTTTAAGTATGCATTAAACAATGACAAGCTTACGTTTTGATTGTCCAGCACTTGGACTTTTGCATCTGCATGGGTCTATAACACAAAAATATACCTTAAATGGTATGAGAACTTACTTAGAAATTTTTTTTTCTTTCTTAAAAAAATTACATTTGTGGCCCTACAAACTACAAATGTGATACTTTTAAAACAGCTGGAGAAAAA